>JAKSZT010000380.1:6300274-6324528 GCA_026826555.1 Tolypeutes matacus
CATTTATCCCCCCCTTGCTGCTTGTGCTTGCTGGGTCAGCCAACCACACCATGCGGGCGGGCCCGCCCCCACCAGGAGGCCCCGGAACCGAACCCGGGGCCTCCCACATGGTAAACGGGAGCCCCACTGATTGAGCCACAGCCTCTTCCCTCATTGTGTTTTTTTTCTTTTTTCCTATAGTAGAGCTTTTACACAGGGATCATTGTGGTTTTGATTTACATTTCCTTGATGGCTAATAATGGTAAGCATCTTTTCATGTGCTTTCTGGCCATTTGTATATTTTCTTTGGAGAGATGTCTATTCAAGTCTTTAGCCCATTTTTAACCCATTGGGTTGTTTATCTTTTTTGTTACTATAGCATAATGTTTTCTAGGTTCATCATATTGTAGCAGGAATCAGAACTTTATTCCTTTTTATGACTGAATAATATTCCATTATAGGGATATACTACATTTTATCCATTCATTAATTGATGGGCATCCCACTTTTGGGCTATTATGAACAATACTGCTATGAACATTAGTTCGGTTTTCTTGATTATAAAAATGAGGTCACTTCTATTAACTTCACAGGTTGTTGTGAGTCTTAAATAGTGTGGTGTGTTGCCTGGCATATAGTAGTTCACAGTAAATATTTATGCTTATCTCTGCTTTAGTTCTTTCAACATAAGAAGCAGGAAAGAGACTCAAAACAACCCCCAAAGTAACTTATGGGAGCTCCTGGGTGGGGGCGCAGTACCTGGGGGTTGAGTGGGGGGAAAGGAAAGAACTGTGCTGAGAGTGGAGCTCTCTCCTCATGCTTCTGCTTAGTGTTTGCAAACAACCTCCGACTTCACACCTGGCTTGGGCAGGCCTTTGTCCACCTGGCTGGAGCCCAGACAAGGTTTTCCCCATAGAAAAAGGCTTCTAACCAGCAGCTGGGTTTCCAGGCTAACTGGCAATAGCAGGGTGAATCCAGCTCCAACTTGATCATGTCACGCAGCCTTTCTGAAATCTGGTTTTCTCACATCTGTGAAATTGGGGTAATGCTCGTCTCCAAGTGTTGGTGTAGAGTTAGGCTTATATTGTTCTCCATCATACTTATTACTATCTGGCTTATTATATATTTTCTTGCTTATTTGCTTACTGTCAGACTCCCTCTACTAGAATGTAAGCTCCATGGGGACAGGAACTTTGTTTTGTTCACTGCTAAATCCCTAAATGCCTAGAAGAGCACCTGGCATGTAGTAGGTACTCAATAAGTATTTGATGAATATGGGAATTCATTCATTCATTGTTCACCCAAGATGAACATTGGTGGGTGGCTGAGTTCCACAATGGGAGACAGAGATGAGTAAGTCACTCCCTGCCTCCAAGGAGATCTCTTCAGGTGGAAGTACCAGACATGATAAAAGCAAATAGACTGCAGTGAGACTTGATAAGCAGAATGTGAGCATTCACATTCTAGCATGTGGCCTGTTAGGCCCTCCCTGAAGATGTGTTGAATCTGAAATTGATAGACTAGAAATAGATCCCAAGTGATCTAACCTGTGCCTTCTTCAGAACCTGGCTCCTGGGAGGGAGCAGACCTTTCCCTACAGGAGAAGGGCAAGAAAGCAAGCAGAAAAAGGGACCCTAGGCCAGGCAGTCATAGGCAAAGTTTTGAAAAGGCCTAAATTTATCCCCCATGCAATTCTGATTTTGGTGCCACCATACCCAGTCCCCACTACCTTAGGCCCCTAGGCCTCCCTCCCAAGGCTTCAAAAGTAAGAAAATAACTCCTTCCCCTCACCACAGTCAGAAAGCTTTTGCTTGGAGTAGGCAGACCTGGGGTAGTTGCTAAGTGGAAAGCAATCTGATTATATTCATTCACATGCTGTGTGAACTGCTTCTTGGGGCGTCTGTTTATTTGTAAGGAAAGGAGTATTTTGAGGCACGCACACCCTGGCAGTAGGCCCCAGGACAACTCCCTTGAGTTATGCCTGCCTTTCCAGAAATCTTCCCTTCCTCAATTTCTCCAAAGGGGCTGAGTTGGGATGGTGGTTGATTGTTTCCAACAAAATATAACCAGTTGTTCATAGGCTGGTGTTTTAAAGAGCAACAAGCCACTCACTGTCCTGTCTCAGGTGCCTGAGCTCCATACCTGGGAAGAAGTCTTCTAATTTCTAAAAAGTTGGGCTTAAAGTTGGGAGTAAATAGTCTGGTTGAGTGACAGGTGTTTCCTGGCTGAGCCCTTGAGACGATTTCTCCAATTGCCCCGGGATACCCCTTCCCCAGTTCAAAGTGAGAGGGAGGCTCCCACCAAGCCCGGAAGAGGGCTCTGACCTCACCCTCCTTGGGTCGGTCTTTCCATCCATCTCCGGGAATGGCGGCCTCCTGTTTTTTCTCTCTCTCCTTTAAAGACTCTCGTGTTCCCCGCTTCTCTCTCTTCCTGGACTCCTTCTCCGCGCCTCGGTCTCCGTCCCTCAGTCTCCGGCTCCTGCATCTGCCTGGGCTCCCGGCCTCCCTCTCCGCCTCCCGCCCCTCCCCCGCGCTGTCATTCACTCTGCTCCTCTCTGCTCGCAGCCAATAGACAGACCCGGCCAAAACGGCGAGGCTCGCTCGCACCGGGCTTTTTCGCCCGGTGATTGATGTCCCAGAGTCAACAGCGAGCCAGCAGCCGGAGAGGGGAAGGAGCAGCCGGGAGAGGGGAAGAATACGGCGCCCCTCGCTCCCTCCCCTCCCCCCTACTTCAGCCCTCCCTGCGCACTTCAGCGCCAAGTCTCGGCGCAGCCAGGAGCCGCTGCCGCCTCCGCGCCCCTGAGCGCTGCCCCCGAGCCGAGCACAGCGCGCGCCGCTGCCCGGGCCCCCCAGCGGGGCCGGGGCCAGCATGGAGCACCTGGGTCCGCACCACCTCCACCCGGGCCACGCGGAGCCCATCAGCTTCGGCATCGACCAGATCCTCAACAGCCCGGACCAGGGCGGCTGCCTGGGGCCCGCCTCGCGCCTCCAGGACGGAGAATACGGCCTCGGTTGTTTGGTCGGAGGCGCCTACGCGTACGGCGGCGGCGGGGGCCCCGCGGCCGGGGCGGGGGCCGGGGGCGCGGGGGCCTATGGCGCCGGCGGCCCGGGCGGCCCCAGTGGTCCGGCGGGCGGCGGCGGCGGCGCTTGCAGCATGGGCCAGCTGGCCGGCTCCTACAACGTGAACATGGCCTTGGCGGGCGGCCCCGGTCCGGGCGGCGGCGGCGGCGGCGGCGGGGGGCCGCTGAGCGCCGCGGGGGTGATCCGGGTGCCCGCGCACAGGCCGCTAGCCGGTGCCGTGGCCCACCCCCAGCCCCTGGCCACCGGCTTACCCACCGTTCCCTCCGTGCCTGCCGTGCCGGGCGTCAACAACCTTACCGGCCTCACCTTCCCCTGGATGGAGAGCAACCGCAGATACACAAAGGACAGGTTCACAGGTGAGTCCGGCCTGCGCGCGCCCCACCTGGCCGCGGCCCGGGCTCTTCGCTACCCTTCCCTGCCCGGTGGCTCCCCGCTGCCCCCTCTGCGCGCCGGGTCGCCCAGCTCCCCTCGGAGCGTCCCCGGGTTCGGCGGCCCACCACCTTTCGCTGCTCCCGGAATCGCCATGCTCTAAGAGTTCTCAGCCCGGGCCCCTGCGCCTCTCCGGCAGGACCCTGCTCCAAGAACCTTTTCCTGGTTCTTCGGGGTCCCAGGGCCCGGACAGGCGGAGGAAAGGGGGCTGTAGTTTCGAGGACCTTCTACTGGCTTTCGGAGCTCGGGAATCTCGGAGAAAGGAGCTGTGATGTGAACAAACTCAGTTTCTTCCGTCCCAGTCACGGTTCTCCGGTCGGCGATCACGGCTCCCTCTCTGAGCCTCAAAGTCAGACACAAGGAAAGAGCATGTCCCCCCAACCTCCCGCCCCCTACACACACACAGACACACACTTCGCGCTGGAGCCCTGGCTCCCGTCGCCTGCAGGGCCCCGCTGCCCCGCGCAGCAGAAGCCCGGGCTTGGGGGAAGCCGCGGAGCTGGCGGGCCCTTGTTCCTGGGCTGCCGCCTGGGTCAGGGTCGGTGGCCGCGCAGAGTCGAGTCGCTCCAGATGGCTCTCCCTTCCTTTTCGTTCTGTCCGGGCTCGGAGTCCTTCCCTGGGCCCAGCACTGATCCCTCCGGTATGAATAATGCACCGGCCGAGCCCGCGATCGATCAGCGGCCAGAAGACGGCTCAGGCGACAATTACGCACCCGGCGGAGGCCCGCTGTCGACCTCGCCGCCGCCTGCTCGGAGCCTTCCTCTGCTCGCCCCAGCTCCCTCGGCTCCCGCTTCCGCTGTGGGCCATAGGTTCTCGCTCTCGTGCGGGGCCCCTCTTCCTGCTCCCCTTAGCATTCCCTGGATCCGAGACCGTGACTCTCCCTCCGGGTCAGGCCCCCAAACCCCGCTGGCAAGCAGCCACGAGTTGAGCCCGAGTTCGCAGTTGGTGCCTTAAAGCTGGGAGGCCAGAGGCACAGGCCGCTGCCGGCGGCTATGCGGGGCCCCGGGAGCCGTAGGACTCCAGGGCCCAAGGGTGAAGAGTGTGGTGCGAATAGCCAGGGTGGGAAGAAGCAATTTAGAACGAGACTTGGGCTGTGGCAGAATGGGGGGTGGGTGGAGGAGAGGTAGCATGGCCTCGGGGCTCTGGGCCTCCAGGGAGGGCCCTCCACTCTAGGGATCCCAGCGCCTGGCAGGCCAGAGAAGGCAGTAGTCTGGGGCCCAGCGCCCACCCGAACCCCCACCCTCAGGCCAGACCAGTCTTGAAGGGCTGTGCAGGCCTCCGCAGAGCCTGTCCCGCTCTCCTGTGAGAGGTACTCTGCAGAGGGCCTACCTAGGGGAGCCGCAGCTCTCTCAAGCCTGCTTCTGCCTTGCAGAAGGGGAGCCAAAAGTGTGTGAGGGTTCCAAGGGCAGCTGGCGGCTGCTTTGGGCTGCCCGCCCCTGTGTGCACCGGCCTGTGTGCTGGTGCCTCTCTGGGGGTGTGTGTCTGCCCCGTTGGCTGTGCGGGTGTAAGTAGTGCCTGTTGTATGTGATGTGTCTGTGTGTGTTGCTGTGTGATGGAGGCTCAGATCAGGACCCAGGGTGGTGGGCAGCTTCTCAGAAGCTGGATGCCCAGGGCCGGGGGGGTGGGGTGCCGACCTTTAGCTCGCCTCAGACACGCCCCTCAGGGGGAGCATGGAGGCGGCTGCCGCCCTGTCTGCGCTGGGCACGCGGGAGCCCGGGGCTAGGGAGGCCGCGGTGGTGGCGGCAGCGGCGTCGGCCTGGCGGGCGGGCGGGGGGTTGTTTCCCGCCGCGGGCTTGGCGCTGAGGGCTGACGGGAGGCTCGCGCCTCCGCTCGTGGGGTTCACCCGCGGCGCTCGCTGAATCGCGGAGTGTCCGGCCTGGGCCGCCTCCTGACGCTCTGCCGCTTGCCTCTGCCGTCTGTCTGTCTCCCGCTCCAGTGGCCCTCTCACCCTTCACTGTAACACGCCGTATAGGTCACCCCTATCAGAACCGGACGCCCCCCAAGAAGAAGAAGCCGCGCACGTCCTTCACGCGCCTGCAGATCTGCGAGCTGGAGAAGCGCTTCCACCGCCAGAAGTACCTGGCCTCGGCCGAGCGCGCCGCCCTGGCCAAGGCGCTCAAAATGACCGACGCGCAGGTCAAAACCTGGTTCCAGAACCGGCGGACGAAGTGGAGGTGAGCGCGGGCGGGCGCGGCGCGGGCAGCCTGGGCCTCCTTGGGGCGCACACACTCCGTCCACTCGCCGCTTTCCGATCGCTTCGGAGGAGCCGGAGGCTCCTGCTAGGCTCGCAGGGAACAGGAAGCGACCGAGGCCGACAGCCGGCACAGACGCGAGCTCCCGCGGGGCTTCTGGTTTTGTTTTTTATCCCCCACCCCCACCCCCGGGAGGCTTCAAGGCTTTCTCGCCACAACACTGTACCGGTGTAGGTGCGGCTGGTCTCTTCTGCCTCTTGGGGAGACCAGCGCGCTGCAGCAGAGTCTACGCAGTTGTGCCTCCGGGTCCCGTGAGGCCTGAGGGGCTTTTTGTTCCGGCAAACTCGCGCTTACCGAGGTGGTGGTGGGGGGGAGCCGGGGCTCCTCTATCCCTGAGACACAGCGGCCGGCGCCTGGTTTCTGCGCCCCCGCAGGCGCTCCGGGCGCCGCGTGCGGGGCCCTAGGACGCGGGCTGGGCACTGCTGCTCCCTCCTCCCCGGGCGCGCGGCCTCGGCCCCGCGGGTCTCCCACCCTGCAAGGGGAAAATCAATCCGCGCCGGCTGCGGTGGCGCTTTCTCTAGTCCCACTGAAAGGGGGATCAATTAGGAGCAGATGGGTGTGTGTGAGAGAGAGAATTCCCCCTTCTCCCGACACACACCCACAACTGCACTTACCAGCACTCCTTTTATATTTTCTCCCGCGTAGGCCTCGACCTCTCTCATTTTTGCTCTTTCTCCTTCATCCTGACACGAAGCGTCCCTCTCTGCCACGCAGACTTAGTGTCCACACACCCCGGCACGTTCTCCACTGGCAGCCTGACAGCCTCCCGCGCCCTCCGCATCTAGCCTGCACTCTCACTCTACACAGGCCCGGGGACTTTCTCGCCCCCTCAGGCCCTGGGGTGGGGGGAGCTTGGCAGGGTCTCTGCGAAGTCGCCGGCGTCGGGCCGTGAGGGTCTCAGGGCGGGAGGAAGGAATTGGAGTTTCCTCTTTCTCTGAATAAAGGCGAGGAATCTGTTCGGGATTCCGAAGTCGGGGCCACAAAGAAAGGCACGGCCCCGCGAGTCTGTCTCTACCCCACCCACCCCCAACGCAGCATTCCTGCCGCTGGGGAAGGGGTGGGGGGTCCGCTTCAGGCCTCTGGGAAGCTGGTTAAAGGAGGGACAGGCGCTGGCTGGGCCCGGGGCGCACGGGAGCTCCCGGGGCCTAGTGAGGCCGCGCCTAGGGCAGGGGGAGCCAGGCAGACTCAGAGACAGAGACAGGGGAGGGGAGAGGGGGACAGGGGGGCGTGCAAAGACAAACTGAAACAAACGCGGGGAGGACAGACAGCCCAGGGCGATAAGGAGAAAACAGGCAGCCGGGAAGAAGTTTGATGTATAATAAAGGACAGCACGGGTTGACTAAAACCGCCGTTTTCGTTTCAAACGAATTCCCTTAATTCTAAGAGAACGAAAGAGGGTGTGTGTGTGTGTGTGTGTGGGAACAAGACCTCAAGACACAAAGCATAAAGGAAGAAAAACATTGAGGCCGTTTGAAATGCGGGGAAGAAAGGGAAGCCGAATGGCAGAAAGACACACGGAGCGAAAGGCCAGCGGGGGCGGCGCGCAGGAGGCGGGCGGCCGCCGCTCCGGGAGCCCCTCGCGGGCTTCGCGAGGCTTCATCGATCGCCCACAAATTGCTTCTGGAGGCCCTGGGGACCCCCATTAGGTCTGTCCACCTTAGAGACAGACTTTTGATCTCAGTTGACAGGGTGGAGGGGCGGCATTAAATGGAATAAGTGAGTCATTGCTGCCCTGGGCCGCCTGGGAGGAAGCCGGCGGGTCCCGGGAGCCCCGGCGAGGCCCAGGGGAGGCTGGAGGCCTGGGAGAGAGTCACAGAGAGAAGGGCGAGAAGGGAGGTCCAGCACGGCGGCCGCTAGCCTCCTGGCCTTGCCTTCCTGCCCTGGACTGGGGAGGGGGGAGAGGCCCTTCGGGCTCCCTCCGGACTGGGGAGAGGCCAGACGCCGGTGGGGCCGCCATCTCCTACTCCCGGCTGCGCCAGCCGAGGCCGGTGGCTGCGCATACCTGGGGAGCCCCAGCTGCTTGGGCCGTTGCTCCCCCGGGATACCTCCGCTCCATCCACCTCGGGGGATTCCAGATTTTGTCAGCGTCAAAACGCTCAAGAGAAGGGAGTGCGTTCACGGGGTCCCGAGCTGGAGCTGGAGGCTGCAAAGGGGAGCAGTGCTCGCTCAGGCTCTCTCCTGGGAGCGGCCCGGAGCCGGGGGCTGGGCCGGGGCCTTGGCGGGTAACAGCGCGGCGGCTTGTCCCCTGGTGCAGGCGGCAGACGGCAGAGGAGCGCGAGGCCGAGAGGCAGCAGGCGAACCGCATCCTCCTGCAGCTGCAGCAGGAGGCCTTCCAGAAGAGCCTGGCGCAGCCGCTGCCGGCCGACCCGCTGTGCGTGCACAACTCCTCGCTCTTCGCCCTGCAGAACCTGCAGCCGTGGTCGGACGACTCCACCAAGATCACTAGCGTCACGTCGGTGGCGTCGGCCTGCGACTGAGCTTGCCTCTTCGTCCCTGCGGGATCCCGGGCCCAGCCAGGGGTCGCCGAGGCCTGAGAGCCAGGACTCCCCCCGACTCCTCCCCGCCTCGAACTGCACGCGGGAGGAGAACGCGGGGCCGCTCTGCACCCGTCCGCGTCCGCGCTCTTTCGCAGACCCCGTCCTTCTCTCTTTGATGGAAGAGAAGAAAAGAGCACGGGAGACGGGGACACGCGGCCACCTCCCAGATGCCTATGCGGTCCGTCCCCTCCTGAACTGTTCAGCGTCCTTTCAGTTTGCGTCTATTTTATTTTATTCTGATTTTAACATGGGGCTGAGACAGGGGAGGTGGGGGAGGAAGAGCTTCTGGGGTCCCCAGGGCTCTCATCTGAACTTGCCCTGGGGAAATCCCTTCTCTGTGTCCCACTCCCCACCACACACACAGACTCCCGCAGACCCACTGGAAGGCTATAGCCCCACCCCTCAGGTTGTCACCTCAGAACCACATTCAGGGGGACCCACCGCAGGGTGTCCTGCATACACAGGATCACAGTCGTCACCCCTTGACCCTCACTATCAGGCACAGGCGAGAGTGACCCAGACTCACTCTGGGCAGCATGGCACTTCCACCCCACGCAAACACAAGGCCACAGCCACACTGTGACACAGTATCACACACACACCAGCCACAAGAGCACCACTTGGCCTGCTGGGCCCGCACCTCACAACCCAGCCGCACCCAGGTATGCACAGGCAGGATTTCACACACTTGGCGCATTTCTCCAGATCCTGTTCCATAGGGGGTGTTTAAGTTATGCACTTATAAAGTGTTCTCTGTGTAACCATTTTATAAAGTGCTTGTGTAATTTATGTGAAAAAATAATAAAAACCCTCTGGATCTGGAGTTAAGGCCGCCTGCTCCTTGCCTGTTCCAGCACCTCACAGCTTCTTGGGAGCTTGGGAGACACCTGGGGGGTGGGCAACACCTACAAGCTCTGACTAGAGGGAAGAAGGAGGGGTCAGACAGAGAGAGGGCAAAACAGAGGGGAGGGAGGGGAGCCAGGCTGCTTCTTTCCTGGGAAAGCTAGTGCATGAGAGGATAGGGGTGTCTTTGGGTGTGAGCAGTTTGTGTATGCATGTGTGTGCATTGTGTGTTTGTGATAGGGTGGGCAGTCGGGATAATACCGATTGTGGACATTTGTAATGCTCTGTTTAAGGTGTAGTTGCATATTTGTAATTATGTGTGTAAATGCTTCTTTCTGCTTAAGTTGCAATCAAAACTATCATTGTACTCAGGGGCCTGTAGTGGAAAGTGTGTAACCACCTGTGAATGTGGTTGTGTCTCTTGGTAAGCGTGTGATCACAGTATTTGTGATTGTGTATGAATCATGTTAATATTTGTGAGAGTACATATTAGCATTCTCTTCATGAGTCTATTTTTTTAGTTGAATGTGTGAATGTTTGTGACTGTATGAGTGTAATTGTGTGTGTAATCGTGCATGAGATATGTATTTTAGCTGTGTATTTTTGTGTGGGACAGTGTGTAATTGGAGGAAGGGATGTCATTTCGGGGAATGTGGGTCACTGTGGGACGTCCTTTATGGGTGACTGGGTGTAATTGTGCACTGGTGGTGTACATGGTGCTGTGTGCAGACACATTGTGGCGGGACCAACATCTGCTAGGAGTTTGGGAGTTTGGGGGTTCTAGGCAGCAAGCTGCAGAGACAGGACACACTGACTCAGGAATCAGGGCCAGAATCCTCTGTGGTATCCTAAGCATGGCTTTCCGGTTCCCTGGACTGGCCTGAGAGGGATCCAAAGAAGTGACTTCCTGGGGACTCCAGGGAGCCCCTGGAGCACCCTAGCCAGGCCAGCAACCCCAGTTCACACACATCCCATAACGTCCCATAGACCAATACAACAATAGCCACAAAACTGACTTGGGCTTGCATTTCTGGGCAAGGCCCCAGAGGGAGGGTCTGGGGAACTCCTGGGGAGGGAAGAGTAGTAGAAGGCTCTTTCTTTGGGATGGGAGGGTGGGACACTTTTGTCGCTAGGAACTAAAAGTGGAGTGCGAGGCTTGTGCAGGTCTGTGGAGCGTGTGCACCTGACCGAGGTAGAAGGAGATGCCACCGAAAGCAGCAAGGCCATTGTCTTTCATCCCTGTCCCGGCTGCCGTCCTAGGGGCTGCCATTCCGGACAAAGAGCACAGCAGCCTCTCACCCAAGGAGGCTGCAGGGGAAATTCAGCAGTCGGGCTCACCTGTCCCCTCACCAGCGGGCCCCAGCCATCGGCAGCAAAGGACGGTTCTGGTTCAAAGGACTTCGGGTGGCTTTCCCGCCGCCGCGCCGAAGGCCCACCGGGGCTTGGCCGCAGGGCCGGGCTTGGCGTGTGTCTCCTGCCCGCACCCGCTGCAGCGCCGAGCGCCAGGCAGAGCGACATCCGGAACCGCGCTCCCGGAACAACAGAATTCGTTTCCTTCTCCCCGGGCAGGTGTGGCCGTCCCTGGGCTCCCGCGCGTACCGGAGCGCGCAGGCCGCGTATTCGCCTCCTTTGCGTTCTCCAGCGCGCGGGCAGGGCCTCCCGGGGCCCCATCCCTAGGGGAGCCAGGGGCCTCCCTCCAGCCTCCCAATCCCCGGAACCCGCTTTCGAGGCCGCCGTGCCCCGAGGCTGCTGGATATTTCCTTGCCAGAGACTGTCCAGCCGAGGAGCCGGGGCCTCAAGGCGCGCGGGGAGCGGCGGGCCCAAGCCGCCCGCAAGCGGCTCCGAAGCGCAGACTCCTCACCGCCGCCACCCGCCCTGCCGAGCACCTCACCTGCACCCTCCACAAACGCAAAGCAACGTCGGGCGCAGCACCCCCTCAGCCCCACCAAGTTGCCTCCACTCCCTGGTTTTCACAGACAGCCTAGGCTCGCCCCGGCAGAAAGGCCGCTCGCAGGCCAGGAGCCCCTCAGCCCCGCAGCTCTCAGACAGCCGAGCCTGGCCGGGACTCGCGGGGAAGAGGCCTCCCCAGCACCCGGGGCCCCCAGGGCGGCCGCCACCCCACCACCCGGACGCCGCCCGCCTGCGATCGGCCCTTGCTCGGCCGCCCGAGGCCCGGGTCGCGCGCTTCCTGGAGCTCCTCCGATCGACCGTGGGGCGAGGCCTCCCTGGGGCGCCAGACTCTCGGGGGCGCTGCGGCCCTCGGTGCTGAGGGACCGCGCAGGACTTCCTGATTTCCGCCCGGAATTCGTTAGAGCCGAATCTCAGGGAGGTTCTCAGTGAATCCCGCGTCCGCCGAGCACCGCAGCAGCGGAGAAGGGCGGGGACGGCGGCCGGGCCTGCCCCAGGAGCCTGGTTCCTCGGTTGGAGGAGAGGCGTTGTCGAGGGTCCCAGTTGGAACAGCTTCCCCTAGGTCTCTATAGAAGATTTAGAAATCTTGCCACTACTGGCCTTCCACCCCGCCGGCCAGAAACGCTCCGTCTGTGTTCAGGAATAGAAAGGAAACAAATTATCCAAATAATTATATATAAAGGTGCGGGGGAGAGAAGAGGAATTAACAAACCTGCCTGGGCTAAAAGTCCACTTCCTTCCTTGGCTTGAGAGAGGCGACTACATGGACCAAATCCCTATGGTCAGTTGAGCCCAGAGTGCTGGCTCCCACCTGGCGCAGCCAGAGAGGTGGTGGCCTGCGGGACCCAGAAACCCAGGCAGACCTGGGGTCCCAGAGTCGGGGGCTGCACCGCTGGTCCACACAGGGAATCTGGCTCAACCTGTTAACTATAATAGCGGCTTTGTGTGGCTGGATCTGTGCTTGAGGGGGGGTGGGCACTGCCTGAGCACTGCCCTTGGGCGCCAGCTGCGGTGGCAGGGGTGGGGTTTGTGCTGGGCCCAGGAATGGATGGGCTCCCTGTTTTCGGGTGAGTGACCTGCTGCATGTGGGCACGTAGGTGCCATGTGTATGAGATGGCTAAGCAGGGACCTCCTTCTGGGCTGTGTGAAGCTGGAGCAACTGGGACTAGACATCTATGCTAAGGGACAGCTGGGGAGCTGTGGCCCTGGGTCTGCCCTGAGAGGCCCTTAGTCCCCTCCAGAAGGAGGCCCCTTCCACCATGTCTTGCTTTTCCTGCTCCCCTCACACCCAGGTTCACACACTTCCCGCTCCCACACAGACCCCCTCCTGCTCCCTCCCGCAGGCTCCCACAGCCCTTCCCTGTCCTCCACACTCCCCGCCTAGCTCCATCAGATAAGAGCTTGAAGCTTCCTGGCCAGGCTACTGCTTGGGCTACTAGCAGGACCTGGCACTGCTTTTCCCGCATGGCTCCACATGGCTGCCAGGGAGTTCCTCACCTGTCCAACATGCCACCTGATACCCCCCTTCATTTGGCCCTGTGGAGTACTAGGTCCAGGAAGGGTCGTGGCACCACCCACCTGCACCCATGCCTGGATTTCTTATCCCGGGGAGTACCATAGAAACAGGCTGAGTGAGGGCTGGAGCCAGCATGGGTTTTCCAAGGAGCTCAAGTAAGGTTGGATCTTTGCATGAATGGGGGCAGGCGGCGATGGGGGACAGTGATGGGGGTACCCATGCTGCGTGAGAGGTATATATAAACTTACACCCGCCACTCACAGCCTGCACTGCTGTGTACAACCTCACACACACCCTCCAACTCTGTCAGAACAGAGGTGCGGAGTGTTACACAGGGAAAGCCACAAGTGTGGGGTGCCAAGGACACACAGCCTTCACTGCTGGCATTGGCAGTGACCCTCACAAGCTCACTCCTGTCACGGCCCTGCCGAGCTCCTCTTGGCGGTCAATCAGAGGTGCCCCTCGATGGGCACCGCTCCTTTCCTTCCCCTCCCCTCGGCTCCCGGCCGGCCTGGGGATGGGGATTTCCTCCGCCCGCGTTTGCTTTTCAGTTTTCAGCCCCGCAGGTGGCAGGACCCCATGGCCCAAGGCTGTGTTTGGGGAGCCCTGGATTCCAGGTGAAGACTCTGGCAGGCCCCGGGGGTCCAGTGGCAAGGGTGGGAGTGTGTGTGTCGGGGGAGGGTGCCACTCTAGGGGAGGCTTTGGTGGGAGGTGCTCCTGCCCACTCCCATTTTAGGTCCTACAGTCCCAGTACCCGCATTTTTTCCGTTGCTGCGGGATGAACCGCAGTACTCCAAAGCTGAAGGCGGCTGCCGCTACTATGCAGCCGCCCAGAAGCCGGAGCCAGAGCTGGGGCGCCACCGCAGAAAACCTGGACGAGTGAGTTCAGGGTGCCCTCTAGGGGCTGCGAGGGGGAGGCGCCTCGAACCAAGGCCCTGGGAACCTGGGGCCTGAGAAACCCTGGGAGCGCGGGGGCGGCTGCCACCAACGGAGGGAAAAATAACGATAATATTAATAATCATATTTATTGGGCGCTTGCTGTGTACCAGCACTTGGCTTTAAAAGAATTAATTTCATTCCTAATAACCACCTCATAAGGTAGGTAGTACTCTTATCTCTTTATAAACAAGGAAAATTGATGTCCAGAGAAGTTAAGCAATGTGCTCTAAGGGCACATGATAGGTAAGAAGTGGGCTCAGTGACCTAACTCTACAGTCCAGGCCTTTGGGAGGGATAGCCAAATCCAGGGGTGGGGAGGATTGGAGGTGAGACCCTACAAGCCTCCCCACAGCCTGTCTTGGGGTCACAGCTTTGCAAGGGAGCTCTTAGCTGGAAGGTGGCCTGGGTGTTGCCCCCTAGGGCTCCAGGAAAGAGGCCTGCAGTCTGCTGGAGCCCCCCCTTCCATCTTTCGCTCAGCCCTCCCCGGGTTCCTCTGCCTTCAGGTCCCATTGCCAGACTTACAAGGCCACATCCTCCTCCGCCACCCTTGCTTTGGGACTTGGCAACCTGGGCTTGCCTCCTTCTTGGAGGCTTCCAAGATTGGAAAGGGATTAATTCTGTGCACTTTCACTCTGTCTGGGTCAGCAGGGTGGGGGGACTCAAATAAGCAGAAAGATAAAAATAGAAATGAATGAGTCATACCTTATTAGACAAAGGAATGGAGAACAAGGGAGGAAAACCCTCCTATACTCTTCTATCTTGGTGCAAAGCATGTTGCTGGGGGTAGCTGCTCTGGGCTGGAGAACAGGGGAACCTGTTTCTGTGGGCAGGAAGATGTGGCTTGAAGGCAGTCATGGGTCAGGAGTTTTATTGTGACTTTTTAGGGAGTAAAAGTCAGTCGGAAAAGGAAAAGAGAGGCAGCTTTCCTTCTTTACCACTCCTCCTTCAGGGTATAGAGGAGGTAGGAAGGGGAGGGTTGTCCCTGGGAGGCTCTTTTATATACAATTATAGACAAAGTATTCATTTATTCACAAAAAGCCCCTGCCAGGGTGTCAGGTTTTTATATGTTTGAGAATCACTTGGGGGTCTTGTTAAAATGCAGATTCCGATTCAGAAGATTTGGGGTGGGGCCTGAGATTCTGCATTTTGAGCAAGCTTCTGGTGATGCTGATGCTGCCTCCAAAAGCAAGATCTTAAACTACTACCATGTCTGAGATCTAATCCTGGGGTGAGAAACTTGTGTGTCAAATCTGGCCTGCAATCTTTATTTGTTTGCCCAAGAGTGGCTTTCCTTCTTTATTTAAAGAAATGAAAATTAGACACAACTGATACTGCTGCCTGATACAGAGTGCTGACACAGGGTGCTTAATTTAAAAATATATATATATATATTTTTTTTTTGAAAAGATACTTAGATTACATAAGTGTTACATAAAAAATAGAGGGGATTCCCATATGTCCCGCTCCCTTACACCTCTCACATTCCCCGCATTAACAACATCCTTCATTAGTGTGGTTACATTCGTTACAATTGATGAACACATCTTGGAGCATTGCAGCTAAGTATGGATTATAGTTTACATTGTAGTTTACACTCTCTCCCACACAGTTTTGTAGGTTATGGCAAGATATATAATGGCCTGTATCTGTCGTTGCAAGGTCATTCAGGACAATTCCAAGTCCCGAAAATGGCCCCATAATTACACTTATATAGCTGAGATTGAATGACTTGTTTTTCCTTCTCTCTGTCCTCAGAACCTCCAGTGGCCACTGACAGGGTGTTTTAAAATGCACCTTCCAGTATGCCACAGGGCTCACCACTCCCTATAGTCTAATGTCCTGATCTTTGCTTGTTACCTGTTTGGACACTGTGATCTGGGTTTTCTCTCCTTCTGCACCTGTCTCTCTTTCTAAAGTCCTCTTTTTCCTCCCCGGAGGATGCAGAGGTGGCTTTGAACACTGGCATGTGTTTTCAGACCCATTTCTCTGCTTCTAACCTCGGGCAAGTTACTGAAGTACTGAAGTACAGAACTACTGAGGCTACTGAAATAGCTCACAATTTCTTTGCCCGTGTCTTGAGCCATCCCGGAGATTAAGGAGATGACACAGGTAAAGGCGCTTGGCTCTCCGCGGGTGCTCCAGGAAAGGCAGAGTGCGCTTGACCTGAGGCGGGGCGGGGTGGGCGAGGAGGATCCCAGAAACTGCAGGGGCCCCGTCCTCCCTCCCCGCGGGATCCCCTCGATTTCCCGGGTCGTGGGAGGGAGGGGGAAATCGAGTCGCTGATTTCCTTGCTGGGAGCTTGCCCTCTGACGCACTTTAAAAAGAGGCCCCTGTGTACTTACGTGCCCCTCTTCCTGCCCCTCCTTGGAGCGGGGCAGATTAGCGAGTCACCGCATCCACAGGCGCCCAACTGTCCGTGCGGCGGGCGGGCGGGGTGGGACCGGGAGGGGACGCGTGGAGACCTGAGGGAGAGGGCCTTGGTGAAGACCCGCCCACTCCCTGAGGGCCCGGGGCGCCAACCGGGTAGGACCGCTGCCTGGCAGAGCCTACCATCCACACCTCCGCACCTCCGCGCGTGCCCACACCCACCACTGTCTCCCTGTCCTTCTCCGACTGACCCGTGCGTCCACACACGGGGACAGCCTGACCTCCTGTCCTCACATGAAACCCCTTGTGATACACACCCGCTGCTTGTCCCCAGCGCTCACCCACACGTTTACCTCCAGTCCAGGGCAAGGCCGCCTCGCCCGCATTCAGCCACCTTCTCCCCGGTGGCCACAGGGCCACACCTGGCCGCACACAGGTACACAAGGAAGCGGGTCCGGCGCTCTCGCACACGCTCACTTACTATCAAGGGAAAACCAGCTCCCATGCGTTCACAAACCTGTCCACGAGCCCGGCCACGCCCTCGCGCTCCAGCTCACGGACACGCAGTCGTCCTCTTACACACATTTCCCCAATAGCCGGCTTCGCGCCCACAGGCTCCGGCCTCTCTCCCTTTCAAAACGTCTCAGGCGGGAAACTCTGGGCGCTTACTGGTCAGCCATCGGGGCTGCGGTGACTGCCCTGGGGCGGATTCTGCAGGGGGCTGGGCAAGAAGAGAGCCTTGATTCCACCTACGGAAGTCCCAGGTCAACCCCGCGTCCTCAACTACTGTCCTGGGCGGGGATGAGAACGGAGATGCCGGCCCTCCCGGGCGCTGGGAAGCGAGGGCGCCTTGCATCCGGCTTTCCAGCGCCAGCTCGGCTACCAGCCGCCTAGACCCTGCGGGAGCCGCTTCCTTCGGTCTAGCGTAGAGAAGGTGGAGGAGGGCGGTGGTGGGTGAGGGACCGGCGTGTCTCGGTGGGGGTGGGCTGAAGAAGCAGAGGGCGGAAGGGCTGGGGTCTTTGGTTGGACAAACTGAGCACAGCCCGTGCCTGGAGCCCAGGTCGGGGAAGACTCCGCCTCGGGTCTTGGGCTGGGTTGCACGCGCTCTCCACACAGGCAGTCCAGCCTCCTCACTTGTGCCGGGTGTCACCGCCAGACGGCGCTGAGCGCAGGACTTCACGGGGCTCAAATGAGCTCCGGCGCTGCGTGCAAATGGGTACCCGCACGGAGGTGCACCACGGAACGCTGGCACAGCCCAGGGCGTGAAGAATCAAGCCTAACTGCCCAGGCTGCCCTGGTGAGCCCCGGAGGAAAGCACGGAAGGCGCCCCACCTCCGCTCCCCTCCTCCACCGCAACTGTCAGGGCCGGGGCGCAAGGGACACTTAGGGGGCAGGTTGGAAGTCGCCAGAAATAGGAAACGGATGAGAAACAGGATCTCATTTCGAAGCCCAGTCACGCCGGGACCCCGGAGGCAGAATATAAGCCGCTGCCGGGAGGAAAGGGATACCTTGGCCCGGCTACCTCCCAAATCTGGTCTGCTAGAGGGGCGCGGCCACGCTGGAAAGAACTCGCAATCTGGGTCTACCGGCTTGGATCCGATCAGTCCCTAAACTCGAGCTTCCACCTACCTCTGACGGGACCAGGACTCCGCGGGCGAAGTTGGAACCCAGCTCCCGAAGTGATGCTACCCTAAGCGCACGGTCTCCACTGCAGCTACAGAATTCGGCCCAACCTGCCCCTTTCTTTCCAGCGAGTGGGCGTAAGGATGCGGAGCTGCGAGGGAATCCCTGCACCCTGCGCTCCGCCCCCGGAGCGCAGAGCGGCCTGAGCGGCGGCGCCCTCGTCCACGACAAAGGTCTTCTCTTTTATTCCTGGGCTTCGGGGGCCCCTGCCCGAGGTGAGGTCTGCTGTTGGCTTCACCTATGGGCGTTATCCCTTCCTGGGGCCAAGGATGGGGCTGGCGCCGGGAATGCTGGGCCTTGCTACTAGGTTCCAGCCGCCGCAGGAAAGCGAGGGTAACCCCCGCTTTTTCTGCCCACTGCGGGGCTCTCCCTGCCTCCGGAAATTGCTGGAAATGCGCGACTTGGTGGAGGCTGTGTGGGCCACCCAGGAACTCTGAGCGCACGGGACAAGGCACTGGGCCCTTCCAGGCTCAAAGCTGAGACTGCTGGGGCCGCGGATTCGCTCCTACCGGTTGCGCTTCAGAGGCTCCAGAGCGGCGCGCAGCACAGACGGCGCAACGCACCGCGCGGTATCGGGATCCGCCTAGCAGCAGAAAGGTAAGAGCCTGGTACCCGGTGGGGCCCCAGCTAGACCTAGAGAGGGCCTTACTCCGCTACATGACGCCCCAAGGGGCCCCAGCTCCAATCAGCCGGCCATTCTCGCACCTCCTGCATCCTTGAAGGATCAAGGGCAAGACTGGGGAGAGTTCGGGTGCTGTTACTCCCTTGGTCCTGTGTCCCTGCGAAGCTCCCCTGGGGCTTTGCTATGAGGTTCTGCTGCCTCCTTTTCATATTCCTTGGAACAGCCAGGAATCCGTGACAAACAAGAGCTAACCCAGTCCTGACTGCTCCCCAGAGAGGGGAACATTCTCTGCCTTTCTGGTCCTTGGAGGTAGGGGTAGGAGTAAGGGGTGCTGAATCTACAGCCAGAATCTTTGGCTCTCTGGCCCACCTGCCTGGGAACTGTCAATAGCCCATCTCAGTTGTACTGGCAAACAGGTTTAGCCTGTGGCCGGAGCCTGTAAAAGGGACCTGTAGGAAACAGCATCCTTGTCCAACCAGTATAGGAACAGGAGCCCTTCTCACCTACGTTCAGTTTAGAGATTACTTCTCAAGCCTAGACTGCAGGGAATATTACACTTTCCTTGAGTCCTTGATTTTTCCCGTATCTATCAGTGTGTAAGCCTGAATTCAGCTATCCTAAGAAGAAATGCTTATTGCAGTGACATTATGTAGTTCACAAGATCAACAGGAAAGCTAAGGAATTAAGGAGGATGAGTTTTGGGAAACACATCCATGGCCATACCACGGGAAAGCCTGGTTAGGGCATTGCTTCTGGCTCCCCTGGCACTACACCTGGCATCAGCATCACTGTGATGATAATAGTGATGTCACCATGAGTAATTTCTAACTCTCCCTGAATCTTTAAGTCACTCCCTCAAGAGTCAAAGCTTATGTGGGACACATGTCCAGACACAAGTTGTTAGAGATGGGGAAATATGAAAAGGATTTTTATACTAAAAGATAAAACGCCACCAATATTTGCCTTATTTGTGGAAAGCCTCCCCAAATAGGAAAAGTGCTCAGATGTTAGATTTTAAAAAAAGGACAGTGATGAATGCCCACCACAGCCCACCCTTTTGGCTGCCCAAATAGTCTCATATGCCTTTCTTTCTAAATTTATAGTCCTTCCCCCACAAAATGCTCCCACCTAACATTATGCTACTATCACTCATACAACAGAAAATGTGTTTAGCTTGCTCAAAGGGAGACAATCCAATGCCTCATAGGTCTAAGACTATTGTTCTATTCCCCCCACAGTTCTGTTTGAATCCTGTCTCAATAGTCTGCCTCCTGTGGGCTAAACTAAACTGTAAAGTTAAAAATCATCATCACACCTAATAATACTATAGCACGGGAATAAGAACTGGGATAAAATACATGTCTAATATGACAACAGGTCAGGAGGGAGCAGCGACTATCTTTCTACAATATGATGCTTTATTTTATATTTATGACATCCCTCCTTCTTTTTCCATTCTATGGTTCCCTTACCTGCAGCCGGCACCTGAGCTGGTTTGGGTTCTTTATCCAGGGGAGATCGAAGCTTTTATTTCTAAGGGATCTGAGTCCTTAATGGCCCTGCCTATAAAGGGTTGCAATGGTCTTCCATTAACTTTCACCATTGGACGGAATAGCACCAGGAGGAGCCCCAAGGGAACCTCTCGGTTCCATGAACACATCTTTTTGCCCTATTGTGTAAAGGAGAAATTCTATTTGACTTTGATGTTCAGAATTAACCGTCCTGACCAATCCCATGATTCCCCTTTAACCTGTTCATATGTTGGCATGAGCAGCCAGAAGTGGCCGGTGAAAAAACTGCTCCTTCCTCTGGTGGGAACTTCTTCTCTTGGGGACATCTAACCCTAATCCAGCAGAAACAAGAGTCATAGAAAGTGAGGGGGGGAAGCGGCTGTGGCTCAATCAGTAGGGCTCCCGTTTACCATATCGGAGGCCCCGGGTTCGGTTCCCGAGGCCTCCTGGTGAAGGCAAGCCCGCCCACACGGCGTGGTTAGCTGACCCAGCGAGCACAAGCAGCAAGGGGGGGATAAATGAATAAATAAATAAAATCTTAAAAAAAAAAAAAGTGAGGGGGTCATTGGGTCTTTGTGGAAGGTGCCACCCCCTCTTTCTGGACCCATACAGTTGGGCTAGGGGAGAAACAGCACCCTATGTTAATCCTCATCACTGGCTGGCAGCATATCCTCATCCTGAAGTATTGCACCACACTACCGTAAAGTACAGACTAAGCTGCTCTAACAGAGAGACCGAAAATGCAATGGCTCTGTATCAGTCAGGGTTCCCCACAGAAACAGAATCAGTAGCTCATACCGATATGATTGATTGATTTCAAGGAATTGGCTCAAGCAATTCTGGGGCTGGCAAGTTTGAAATGCATAAGGCTGGAAATTCTCCCAGCCAGGGTTGATGCTGCAATCTTGAGGCAGATTTCCTTAAGGAAAGCCCAGTTTTGCTTTTAAGGTCTTTCACCCACAATGTGGAGAATAATCTACTTAAAATCAACTGGTCATAGAGGTTAACCACGTCTGAAAAATATCTTCATAGCACCACCTAGGTTACTGTCTGATTGAATAACTGGGACTATATCTTAGACAATTTAACATATAAAACTAACCATCACAGACTTAACCAAGGTAGAAGTTTATTTTTCTCTTACATCCAGGGCAGAGAGTTAGCTCAGCTACATGAAGACATCTGGAGACCCAGGCTATCAAAGATGCTCTGCCATCCTCAACAGCTATCTTCCAAATTTGTGCCAGTCCTTGCCAGCAGGAAGGAAAGGATACAGCAACTCCAGGGCATTCTTTCAGAAAATGACTTGAAAGTTATACCTATCAATTCAGCTCACATTCCTTTGAGGAGAAATAGTTATAAGGGAGGCTGGGAAATGTAGTCCCCAGCTGGGCAATCATATGCTCAAGAGAAAGGGAGAGTGTTTGAGAGACAGTGGTCCCTGCTCCACCATTCCACTGATCTATAAAATCAGCTGTTTCTGGGTGATGGGTTACATAGTAAGGTGTGTGAATCTCATGGGCATTAGCCCACTGCTTTACTTTTTAAAACTGCAACATGAGTTCTTAGTTAGGAGCATTGTTATGTGGGAAACCAAACATGTTGAGTCCATGCATAGCTTTCCTCCTTGTCTAATGGCCGTTTGTTCAGGAGGTCACTGAGCAGGCCCTGAAGTGCCCAGGGAAGGGGACTGTCTGAGATCCAGAGTAGATAATCTTATCCACCTGATTATTAAGAATTCCTTCTAGAAGGGGAGATTTTTGGTCATCATTTTCATAAGACACAAATATTTTCATGCTCTATGCCCATTCCAGAAGATTCTTCTTTAAAATTTTTCCTTCAATTTTCTTGCTTCAAATCTTTAATCTCATTCCTTTTTAGTTCTTGACCATCTGTGGAAGCCATTAACCACAGCCCATGAATTCATTGCGTTCTTTATCTCAGGCCATTTCTCCCTCCAGGCAAAGTGAACCACCAAATAAAATATTCTGCTCAAAGTTCTGTTCACTGGGAAGGTTTCTCTTCTATGCTGTTTTCTAGAGCCACATCTGAATGCAATGGTCCATTTCTGACCAAATTGGCATATTGAGCTATAAACTAGACTTGAAAATTTTCTTCCTGTCATCTGGTGAGACCAGAGGTGTGGATGGAGTGCAAGTGGAAAGTTGATAGCTGAGATTGAATGACTCCTTGAATTTGGCATCTTGCTTACCCCACCCTAATCCCAGCCCTGTGAGTGGTTTAATAGGATGCTTACTTATGCCTTTAGGACCTACTTGGACCTGATTCCATAGATTCCACTTGCACTTGATGATGGAGGCTTCAGGTTACAGCCAACAGCAAGTGAGGGAGATCATGCAGCTCCCAGCTCTGAAGAGCAGCTCAGTTCCCCTTGGTGTCTCATGTACACCTAGCAATTTGCAGTTAACCCAGGCCCCTTTCTTTAAGGAACGATTTTCCTTCGAGGAAAAAAAAGCTCTTGGTTTGTTACTGGACTCTGAAATCTCCTCCACTGTGATTCTTCTGTTGGTGACATGCCACAAACTCTATACAGCACACTGATGTGCCACAGAAACTTTGGACTTTCTCCAAGACCCATTCACATTCTACCCTTGCTACATAACTAAATGGAGATGTGACAGGAACCATCACCCTTCATTTTTATAGCCTTTGATGGTATCACTCTTTTTTGCAATTTCCCCAGAATTTTTTATTTTGGGAGGAAGAGAGAGCTCCAGGGGCTCCATTTTGCCTTTCCACTGACCACATTGCCTGTGTGTGTGTGTGTGTGTGTGTATGTGTGTTTTGCTGGTTCCTGAGAGTAGCAGGGAAGATGGGTGTGGAATGGGTTTGCGGTCCCTCTGGGCCCATTGTAAGGCCGACTGAGTAAAAAATTAACCTATCTCAGGACCTCCGTAAGCCCCCACTCTGATTGATGGACCTCAGGATCTTTTGTGTTTGCTCAAAGCCAGTATCTAACTCTCCTCAAAAGAGTGGCCAAGGGCATAGGAATTGGACCGAGTGGTTTTGAAATTTCTCTGTCTTAGTTTCTGCACCTGTATAGTGGGGGTAACAGTCCCTACTTCAGATAGGGTGTTTTTTCCCCTAGGGGAAATACAGTAAAATCCCCCCTTTTTAGAGAATAGTTCTTTGAGTTTTGACAAATGCATTCAGTCATGTAGCCACTACAATCAAGATAACAGAACATTTCCATCACCCACCAAAATTCCCTCATGCCCCTTTGTATTCAGTCTGCCCTCATCCCCAGCTCCTGGAATCACCTGATCTATTTCCTGTCCCTATAATTTACCTTTTCCAGAATGCTATATAAATAGAATCATACTGTAGGTAGCCTTTTGAGTCTGGCTTCTTTCTCTTAGTATGTTGCAGTTAAGATCTGTCCATGTTATTGCATATATCAGTAGTTTGTTCTTTTTAATGATAAATAGTGTTCCATTTTTTAGCATTACAATGTAGTATTACAATGCTACAGTTTCTGTATCCATAAGAAGTCCATCTCAGGGTCTTTCCCATCCAGGGAGGGGCTGCAGGGTTGGCTGTCCTTGATGGCTGGCTCTGCCCAACTTGGCTGAGTTTATGCCGCACATGCCTTGGTGCTGGCTGGAGCATCTGTCACTGTCTTAGTTGCAGAGAGGATGGTCTCTGTGAACTCAGAGTGGTCTGTGAAGCTGGAGAATGCAGAAAGGACAGTCTCTGTCATTTCCCTCTAGGGGTGATCTCAGCCCATTTTGGTAGACCCTTTTCTCCATCCCTGATCCTCCCTTTGTTTTGGTTTTAGGTCTCCAGTTTCTCATTTCTCTGACTCCATAATCTCTTGATTTCATACCCTAAACACAGGACACAGGAGGCACTCTAAATTGAGCCTCCACTCTCTAGGAGTGGGTGGCAGAATTTGGGAGGACCTGTATCTTGAGTAACTGAGGAAAAGGAGGGGTCTTGAGGCTGCCCTCCTCTGAGCCTTCTAACACTGTGCACACAAAGGCCCACGAGAGGGCGCCCTCCCATGCTGCACCTTTCCTAGTGATTCCAAATGAACCTTCCGGAACACTACCCGAGAGGAGGCTGACAGAGAAGAAAAGTGCCACACACAGCAGAAGGGCTTGGAAAGGGTACTGTGCAGTAAGGGAAAGAGTGGGGTCCACATGAGTCCCAGAAACCATCCAGGGGCTTGGAGAAGGTCAGGCCTCAGACCAGCTGTCAGCCTACAGGTTCCAGAGACAAGGAAGGGCCAGGACTCCTTCCATGCCCTGCTCACCGGCTCTTCAATGTGCATACTCCTCTGGGGAAGGGCCAAGGACTCTTCATCTCTCTGTCCTTGTGTCTTGAATGAATGAATGGCCAAACAGATACATGAACAAACAAGGTATAATACTTAAGAGGTTTTGGGGGACGTGGCTGTGGCTCAATCAGTAGGGCTCCTGTTTACCATATGGGAGGCCCCGGGAACTGAACCCTGGTGAAGGCGGGCTCACCTGCACGGCGTGGTCGGCTGACCCAGCTAGCACAGGCAGCAAGGGGGGGGGGGGAAAAAAAAAAAAAAAAAAAAAACTTTAAAAAAAAAAAAAAA
>JAKSZT010000380.1:6324628-6397552 GCA_026826555.1 Tolypeutes matacus
AAATGAATAAATAAATAAAATCTTTAAAAAAAAAAAAAAAAGAGGTTTTGGTCCAGATATATGTGCATGGATGTGCAATGATGTATGCAAATGTATTCATTGGAGCATTATTTGAAATCTCAAAAGACTGGAAACAACTTAAATGCCCACCATTAGAGGACTTGGAAAATAAATCACAGTACATCCGTCAGTGTGATAACGTGCTGCCATCATAAGAACGAGACAGCTCTAAATACACTAATGCAGAATAAACCCTAAGGTATATTGTTGGGTGACAAAAACAAGATGCACAGCAGGGTGCATGGTAGGTTGCCTTACGTGTGTGTGTGTATGTGTACGCTATTTATGTGTTCATATTTGTAGAAAAGCTCTGGAAAGACACCCAAGGAAATGATGGCCCTGGTTCTCTGGGGAGGGCATCCAGGTACTTAGGAGAAAGGATGGAAGAAAGGCTGACTTGTCACTCTCTTGAACTGTTTGAATCCTGTAGTGTATGAGTGTATTATTTATTCAAAAGAATTTAAGCACATGTTTAGAACAACAGACTTGCACTGCCTTCCCGCTCTGCCACTTCCCAGCTGTGTGATCTTGAGTAAGTTATATGACTCTTTGATTCTCAATTTCTTCATCTGTAAAAATAGACTGTTGAAGTCTGCCCAATGCTCTGAGGGTGTGCAAAAAGTGTTTCTGTGGCATACTTGGGGGATCTGAGATTTTGCTGGCATTGCTGCCATTTCCTCCATTGCAAACAGGCAATATGTTGGGGATTGAATCATGTCCCCACAAAAGGCATGTTCAGGTCCCAACTCCTGGTCCTGTGGGTGTGAATCCATCTATAAATAGGACCTTTGAAGATGTTATTAGTTAAGGTGCCCAGACTGCATGAGGGTGGGCCTTAGTCTAATCTGGTTGAAGTCCTTAAAGCAAAAGAAATTAGCCACAGAAAGAGGCCACAGGGAGCAGCCAGAAGTTGAAGTCAACAGAAGTCAGAGAAGAAAACAGGATTGTCTGCCATGTGCATTGCCATGTGGTGGAAAATCCAAAGAACCCCAAAGACTGCCGGCCAGGCAGAAGCTACTAACCTTGGAAAAAGCCAAGCCTTCCAGCCTCTGAAACTGTGAGCCAATAAATTGCTGCTGGTGAGCCCTGTGCTATTTGTTTTAGCAGCTGGGAAACTTAAACAACGCATCAGGAGAAACTTCTGACTGGGGGAACCGAGCTCATTTACCAAAACCTCTCAAAAGGTAATGCAGTGAGAGCTCTACGATGTGACCCCTGATCCCAATGATCTCGGCCCAAGTTCTGAGAGCCAGCTGAAATGCCCTCCTGGGGGTCACTTGCTGGATGACCAGCACCAGCCTAGGACCAGCTCTGCAGGGACTCTGTCCTGACACAGGACAGTTATATCGTAGAATGTCTCCCTTGTTTCTTCTCGCTCTATCTTACCAGGGAGGTGATGGTGGAAAGAGGAAGGAATATAACATGTAGTCATTTGGGGTTTTGTAAGGGGAAGTGCTAGAGATTTCAAGGTTAATGGTCTTTAGAGACATTTTCCCTAAAGTGAGTGGCAGCTTGGGACACTGAACAACTCCAGACTGCTCACCCAGTCTGTGATGGTGTCCAAGCAGTGCACCCCAGGAATACTCTCTTATTTATTAGTTGTTCTTTTGGCAAAGATTAATTGAATCAGTTCTCTACACCAGGGATGTAAAAGGAGAGCAAGCCGCCTGAGGGAGTTACAGCCCATTGGTGAAGATGAACAACTAGCTAATCTAACCATAGTAAACAGCAACAAGTGTCAGAGAGAGCCAGGCTTTATGGGAGCACAAAGCAGAGACACAGGACATGGGGCAGGGGTCTGTAGGGTCCCCTGGGAGGAAGCGAGACTTCAGCTAACATCTGAGCAGAGGTGGTTGGGGTTGAGTGCCGTGAAGAGAAGCGGTTACCCACCAGCTTGTGAAGGGGAGACGGTGGGTGTAAGTGGCTTAGTGCAGGTTTCAGCACACTGTAAGCGCGCCATCAGGTCTAGACAGCGCACAGGAAGGAATTTCCCCAGATTTCCACCCCCCCCCCCCCCCCCCCGCCCGCCTGAGTTCAGGGCTGCCAACTCCCTGAAATGCCACAAGGGGGAGCTCATTCCCTGTTATTGTGAGTTCCCACAGCGTTGGTCCCATGAGCTTGCCATGTACAGGGGAGCTGTCCTGTACAGGGGCTCCCCTCCAGGGGCTGGTAATTTACACCCTACAAAGCGCCCTCAGACACCTGGAGCCCTTGCTAAGTCTAGTGTGTTCAGAGCCAAAGCGACTCTGACAGTCTTTGTCATAGCATCTTCTCTCAAAGCCCAGGGTTTGTTCCTCTGAACTCTCGCCACCTCAGAAAAGCTTCAGTTCCCAATCATAAGCCCCAGTGATGGCCTTTTAGCCCCCCTGTTCCTCCCATCCACTGAGCCCATCCCCTGGAACATCACCTGTGGGGGTGGGGCACTGTCATTTTCTCCTTTCACTCACGGAGGCTCTTTAAACACACACTGAGACTGACATACAGGTAACTCCTGGAAGGGGAGGGAGGTCATTTCCTGACAGATGGCTTCAAGCCAAAGAAATAAACCTGAGTTCAGGTGGGAGCTGACAGGAAGTCAGCGCACTCCTTTTTAAACTCCCTCCCAAGAGAAGTCTGGCTGAGGTTGAGAACTGACAGGTGCAGGTTCTGACAAGGTCAGAAAAGGGACACACGAAGGAGTTCTGGGTGGAGGAAGCACAAACCTCAGTGGACTTCACAGGAAAGTTACTGGGTTACTGTCTGTCCCCTCTAGGGAGCAGGAACAAGACCTTGCCCTCCCATTCCTAGCTCAGTACCTGACACATAGAGGGCAGCCTCCTGGGGCCCAAAGTGAACAGGTTTATCTCCTTGTCATTGGTTCCATCAGGACCAATTACCAGCCAACTGAAGATTTAGTGACCTTTGGAAGGTGACAGAGCCCATCCCAAAGGTGCCCCATAAGAACCAGAGTTTGCTCCAAAGTGAAACCACAGTTGGACCAGATTGAAAATTTTGAAACTGTGTTCCTTGGAACCCTTCAGACACCAGAAGGCAGGGAGAGGGGGGTGACAAGGTGGGCAAGAAATGCTGAAAGCCCCTTGTTTCCACTTCACTAGAGAAGCTCTGAAAGAGGTCTTGTTAAAAATGAGAAACAAAGAGCAATAAAGAAAGCCCATACAACTTACACAACATAGACTTCACCATGCAGGTCAAGAAATAGAGCATTGCCTGCCTTCCAGAATCTGCCTGAACAGTCTTTCCCAATCTTAGCCCTTCTTTTCCCTCTAGACACAACCACAGGCCTCACTGACGGTGAGTTTTCCTTCTTTTTCTTTATAGCTCCACTGTCTATGGATGCATCTCTTTTCAATATAGTGTATTTGCCTGTTTTTGAAATTTATGTAAAAGGAATTATACTGCGTATATTCTTTTATGACTTCTCCTTTCCCTCATCATTACGTTTTTTTTTTAAGATTTGTTTTATTTATTTATTCCCACCCCCCCCCATTGGGGGTCACTGTCTGCTCTCTGTGTCCATTTGCTGTGTGCTCTCTGTGTCTGCTCATCTTCTCTTTAAGAGGCACGGGGAACTGAACCTGGGAACTTCTATGTGGGAGAGAGGCACTGAATCACCTGAGCCACCTCAGCTCCCTGGTTTGTTGTGTCTCATTGCCTTTGCTCTTTGTCTCTTTGTTGCATCATCTTGCTGTGCCAGCTCACCGTGCCTGCTGGTGGCACTAGCTTGCCTTCTCCAGGAGGCACCAGGAACTGAACCTGGGACCTCCCATGTGGTAGGCGGGTACCCAATCGCTTGAGCCACATCCGCTTCCCTCATCATTGTGTGTGTGTTTTTTTTTTTTTTTGATTTTATGTGTATCTATTTATTGATTGCTAGAAATACATCCTATTGAGAATACATGACATGCATTTTGGGGGAGAAATTAACCAAATCTGAAATGAAGCCAATCAATAAGCCTGTTGTGAGTTAATAAGTTAGCACAGATTAGATCTGAAGACATGGTGGGGACATAGTCTCCCATGTTATCCTGTGTAGTTGTCATTCATTCACTTTCATTGTTATATAATAGTATGCCATTGAATATACTATATTTTATCTATTTTACTGTTTTGTTTTGTTTTTTTAAGATTTTATTTTTATTTATTCATTTATCCCCCCCTTGCCGCTTGTTCTCGCTGGGTCAGCCAACCACGCCGTGCGTGCGGGCCTGCCTTCACCAGGAGGCCCCGGGAACCAAACCCGGGGCCTCCCATATGGTAAACGGGAGCCCCACTGATTGAGCCACAGCCGCTTCCCTCTATTTTACTGTTGATGGACATTTGGGACTGCTATGGACACAGCTACAATGAACATTCTTGTTCCTGAGTCCTAGTATCCACAAGCACACATTTCTCTAGGATACGTAATGAGGAGAATTGCAGGGTCATAGGATAAGAATCTTCAAATACTTTACAGCTGATATCAAACTATTTTCCAAACCAATGAATGAGATTTTCAGTTGTTCCACATACTCACTAACACTTGGTATTGTCATAGTTCTTTTTACATTAGTACAATATTCATCATGTTTTATTAATATTAGCTATACTGATGGATGTGTAGTGGTAGCTCATTGTGGCCTTATTTTATATTTCCCTGATTATTAATGAGAATTAGTAGCTTTTCTTAGGGTAATTAGCCCTGGAATTCATGAGGCCAACTTCATCTTCAGACTTTGAAAAATGTAAGCCAATCACTTCTCACTTTTCACTTAAGCCAGTTTGGGTTGGGTTTCTGTCACTTCAACTGAAACAGTTCTGAATATACAGAGGTTCTAAAATAGGGTGCACTCTGGGGGAAGCTGGAAGTCCGTTCACTCCAGAAGCATGTTATCCTTTCAGGTAAGAACCAGGATGTTTTCAATGGTCAGAAGTTTGAGAGCTCATGGGCCAGGCTCAAGCTCAAAGAGGACCAGTCTGGTCTTTCATCCATCTGTCAATCCATCCATCCATCCATCTATCCATCCGTCATTTGCCAAGTACGTACTCTCTGTAAGCACTGTGCCAGTTACTGGAGATATAGTGGGAAGAAGGCTCAGCCCCACTCTCAAAGCAGCCACACTCATCTGGGGAGACTTCCCTAGTCTGACCCGAATCCACAGCAGTGTTTGGGTCCCACCCCTGGGGCCAGGATTTTCCCACCCCAAAGCTTCTTTGTTAGCCTCCTCCACCAACAGATGGTCTTCCTGGAACCTGGTCCTCTCGGCCCTGACCTTCCTCCTGCAGCTGCCACCTGGCCTGGGCCCCAGGGATGTGCAGCTGAACTCCCAAATGTTTCCAGCAGCCACTGGCTGAGATGGCTTCCCACAGAAATGACAAGTTGCAAGAGAAAAAGCCATGGTGTTTGCTCCTCCCATCTCTGGGTGGCCAGGAGCCAAGCTCTGCTCCTCCATGCTGATGTCCCCAGGAGTCAGCTTTACCCAGACAGGTAGAGAAGATTCCCACAGTGTTGCCAGAACCATCCAACCATTCACTCACTCATGTATTCATTCATTCATTCGATGCTTATTCACTAGGCCTGCTTTCTGCTGAGGGCTGTGTTGGCCCAAGGGAACCAGAAAGTGGGGAATCCAGACTTCCATAATTCTCCCACCAATCCCAGGGGGAGTTACATGTTGTGAGGGCAGTAAGGGAACTCAGAGATCCCAGCTAGCCCTGCCCATCCACCTCCGGGCCCCCAGCACCTCCAGGCAGAGTCTAATGGTCCTTACTGATGGGCCCAGGAACCAGCTCTCTTAGGTGTCAGTAAGCTGAGGAGGATGCCCCAGGAAGCTCAGTCTGCTGTCAGAATCCTGGCCTGGTACTGTTGAACCCCTGGACCTGGCAAGGGTCCTGGAGGTGCCCCTGCAGTGGCCGCTGTTGCTCCTGAGTTCCAAGAATGTGCTTCTGTTGGGGATCCTGCCCACTCACTGCAGGCGTCAACACTGGAATTACCTCCTTGCCAGGATCCCTGCAGCCCCTCTCCCCGGGCCAAGATGTGGGGGAATGGGGAGGGACAAGAGCTCAAAGGCCTCTTTTTCCTCTTGCTACGTTGTTCCAACCCAGCTCCTGAAAGGCATACCCTTGGGGCGGCGGCAAGACCAAAGAAAACACCTGGCGCATAGTCAGACATAAGCTTTATTTATTGGGACTTACGGACAGGAGAGGGTCTTCGCTGGCGGCAGGCCGTAGAATGAAAGTAGCTCTGCAAAGAGGTGGGGAAAATGAGGGACGATATAAAGGGTCTCAGAACAAAGAAAGTTCATAACAGAGTTACATAAATGGGGTCTGGTGATGTTGTTGTAAGAAGGAAGTATACAGCCTGGAGAAAATTGCAGCCTACGATACCACTGTACATTGTTTTCCTGTGGGGAGGTCTGTTACATTTTAGCTTGTGTCCTGGGGCATGCAGGCGGCTGCTTGCTGGGGCTGAGTTTACTTAGGGAGGGGGAGCCAATTCCCGGGACCCACTGGACCCCCACACATATACATCTTATCGGCAGCCAGCGTGAAAAGGTTTTTGATACTTTAAAACTGCAATGGAAAGTCATTCTTGGGAGGAGCCGTGGAGGGGGAGTTGGAGATAAAGGGGAACAGACAGTCTAAGGGGATGGACCGTCTTGATGTCAACAAATAGAGAAAGAGGGTCAGGCCTCAGGTATGATATGCTCCAGGTTGCTCCCAAGTGGGCATGGGGTGGGGTTGGTCCAGAGCTAGGAATCCGGCAGCTTCTGGCTCAGGGAGGCAGCAGAGAGTTCTGCGAGGGGTCGGTGGGGTGGGGGAGCTCCCTCAGTGTGAGTCTGGGAGACCTCAGAAGATCTGAAATCGCAGGCTCATACAAGGCCTTCTCTTGTTTTCTTTTGTATATTTTTCTTCCCTGTATCCTCATCACTGCTCGTGTGTTCCTTTCCTTCCCATAGATACCTATTATATTGTATTTGGCCTATGTCCTTGGATATATATGTATCTTTGAAAACTATATTATATTTTGTGTGTTATGCATTTTAGATTTCTTTCCATCCTTACTTTTTTCACTGCTTTTAAGAGTTAACCATGTTATTACATATTCTTCAAACCCATTGCTTATAATTGCTAGATCGTTATCCCACAGAATGCACCTATCGTGTTTTACTTATCCATTCTCCTGATGATGGGTACTTAGGATGTCTTCAGTTCTCTGCTCTCACAAATAACACTGCAGTGCTCGACCTCACACACGTCCCCTCCTGGACTGTGCTTGAGTCGCTCTGAGGTACATGGCCAGGAGGGGATAAAAAGGGCATATTTAGTTTCACTCTTGGGATACTCACCAGTCTTGGGTTTCCTCTTCTATGAATTGTTGACTCATTTACTTTCCACATTTCTTTTGGGTTCCCTGTGTTTTTTGCTGTTGATTTGCAGCAGTGTCGTGTATATTCTAGGTATTAGTCCCTTGTCCCTTTTAGCCATTGCAAATCTTTTTATTTGCAATCCATGTCTATTATCCATGTGTTAATTACAAATGGCTTCCTTCAGAGAACATATTCCTTAAATGTGATGTATTCAAATCTACTCATTTTTAAAATTGTTTGCACTTTGGAGATCTTAGTTTTGAAGTTCTTCCCTGCACCAATGTCACAAAGTTATTCCCAGGCATTTTCTTCTATTAAATTGACAGTTTTGTTTTTAATGTCAAAGCTGTTAATCCATCTGGGATTATCATTAGATATAATGACAGCTAGAGATGCAACTTTTTTTCCCCCTACATAGTGAAACAGTTTTCTCAATGCTAGCCGTAAATTCCCTCCACTGGTTTGCAATGCGTCATTTTTATACCCAAAATTCTTATACATACAAAGGCTCTTTTTGAGCTTTCTAGTTTGTTTATTTTCCTGTTCTTACACCAGAATGACAGTTTTCTTTTTTTAACTTTTCATTTTGAACTAATTTCAAACACATAGAAAAGTTACAAACATAATCCAAAAAATAATAGAGAACTCCAATACACCCCTACCCTGAGGCCCACATTACTAACGTTTAACATTTTGCCACATTCGTTAAATCATTCTTTCTATCATCTGTCCATCTTTCTATCTATTTTCTAAACATCGAGAGTAGGTTACATACATCATTCTCATTTACTATGTAATACTTGAATGTGTATTTCCTAAAAACAAGGATATTCATTTATGTAGGCATATTAAGTAAAATTATCAAGTTCAAGAAATTTAACATTGATATAAAGCATTCAGTCTATATTCCATTTTCCCCCCAATTATTCTAATAATGTTCCTTTGGGCATTTTATCCTCCATTATTAGATCCAGTCTAGGATCATGTATTGCATTTAATTGTCATTGTCTCTTTAGTCTCTTTTTAAAAATTGTGGTAACATACACACAACATAAAATTCTCCATCTCAGCCACTCTCAAGCATATAATTCAATGGTATTAATCACATTTGCAATGTTGTGCTACCATCACCACTATCCTTTACCTAAACTTTTCCATCAACCCAAACAGAGACCCTAGATCCATTATGCATTAACTCTCAATTCCCCCTTTCCCCACCCCTGATCTTAATGGGGAAGCTTTCAGTCTTTCGGTATTGACTATGAGGTTCACTGTGGGTTTTTAAAAAAATGTCCTTTATCATGTTGATCAAGTTCCCTTCTATTTTTATTTTTCTGAGTGTTTTTATCAAGATAGGGTAGTGGATTTTGTCAAATGCCTTTTCTGCGTCAATTGAGATGATCATGTGGTTTTCCCCTTCATAGTATTAATGTCATGTATTACATTGATGGATTTTCTTATGTTGCATTCCTGAGATAAATCCTTCTTTGATCATGGTGTAATACCCTTCTAATGTGCTGTTGGATTCGATTTGCTAGTATTTTGTTGGTTGTTTTTTCTTTTTTTACATCTATATTAATCAGGGATATTAGTCTGTAATTTTCTTTTCTTGCAATATCTTGCAATATCTTTATCTGGCTTTGGTATTAGGATGTTATTGGCCTGATCGAATGAGTTAGGGAGTGTTCCTGTCTCTTTTGAAGAGTTTGAGAAGGATTGGTATTAATTCTTCTTGAAATGTTTGGTAAAATTCATGATTGAAGCCATCTAGTCCTGGACTTTTCTTTGTTGGGAGGTTTTTTGTTTGTTTGTTTGTTTGTTTGTTTTTTAAAGAAGTTGTGAGTTTACAAAATAATCATGCTTAACATACAGGATTCCCATATACCACCCTGCCACCAACACCTTGCATTGTTGTGGAACGTTTGTTATAACTGATAAAAGAACATTACTACTAACTATAGTTTATAGCTTACATCACCTTATTATTAACACCGAGTATCAGTATTGTACATTTGTTATAATTCATGTAAGAATGTTTTCATATTTGTACTGTTAGCCACAATCCATCATCCACCACAGGGTTCACTATGTTATACAGTCCTGTGCCTTTTTTTTGGTTTTGTTTTGTTATTTTAGGTACTGGAGGTCAGGGATTGAACCCAGGACCTCATATGTGGGAAGCTGTTGCTCAACCACAGAGCCACAACGGCTTCCCTGAGTTGGTTTTATCATTTGTTTTACTTGTTGTTTGTTTTTTTCAGGAGGCACCGGGAACTGAACCCGGGACCTCCCATGTAGGAGGTGAGTGCTCAGCTGCTTGAGCCACATCCACCCCCCCCATAGTCCCATGCCTTGTACAATCCATCCAAAGTTATACTCAGCGACTCTCAGTTTCACCACAGAGTTGTGTTGTCATCACCTTAGTCAATTTGAGAAAGTTTTCATTACTCCAGAAAGAAAAATCCTTTACTCCTTTATACCCCCTATTCTTTTTTTTTTTTAAAGGGTTTTTTTTTTTTTTTTTTCCCCCCCCCCTTGCTGCTTGTGCTCATTGTGTCCATCTGCTATGCATTTTTCTGTGTCTGCTTGTCTCCGTTTGTTGCGTCATCTTGTTGTGCCAGTTCGCACATCACACCATGCGGGCCGACTTGCCTTCACTAGGAGGCCGCGGGAACTGAACCCAGGGCCTCCCATATGGTAAACGGGAGCCCAACCAATTGAGCCATAGCCGCTTCCCATACCCCCTATTCTTGACCCTTAGCATTGATATAGTACCTTCGTTGCCATTGATGTGAAAATATTACAATATTACTGTTAACTATAGTCCATAGGTTACGTAGTTGTATTTTTCCCATGTATCACCATATTCTTAACATTTTGTAATAGTGACTTCCATTTGTTCTAGTTCATAGACGAACATTCTTGTATTTGTACTATTAACCCACAAACTTCATCTACCACCGAGCTCACTAAGTTATACAATCCCAAGATTGTCCTTAAGCTTTCTTTCTACTGATATTTGCGTCCCTAGACTACCCTTATCATCCACATTCACATTTATAAATCAGCGGTATTAGTTATACTCACTATAATGAGTTACCATCAACTGTCTCCATTTCCTCATCTTGTATTCAGTCATGTTAAAACAATGGATGATAAAAGTATGAAAACACACACACACACACACACACACAAATTCTACATACATTAAGTATCAGCTCCCCCTTCTCAACCCTCATTCTATCCCCTAGTGGCCAATACTCTAGATTTTAACTTCATGAGTTTATGCATTGTATTTAGTTCATATTAAGGAGACCATACAATATTTGTCTTTTGTGCCTGGCTTATTTCACTGAACATAATGCCCTCAAGGTTCATCTATGTTGCCATATCCACACCAATTTCATTTCTTCTTACAGCTGAATAGTGCTTCTTTGTATGTATATGCCACATTTTGTTTATCCGTTCATTGGCTGATGGACACTTGGGTTGTTTCCATCTTTTGGCGATTGTGAATAATGTCACTATGAACACTGGTGTACAAATGTCACTTCGTGCTCTTGCTTTCAATTCTTCTGAATATATTCCTAATCGTGGAATTGCTAGATCATACAGCAATTCTATATGCAGCTTCCTGACGGACTGCCAAACTGTCTTCCACAGAGGCTGCACCATTTTACATTTCTTGGGAGGTTTTTTATTACTCTTGTTATTGGTCTGTTTAGATCTTCTATTTCTTATTAAGTCAATTTAGGAAATTTGAGTGTTTCTAGGACTTTGTCCATTTCATCTAGGTTATCTAATTTGTTGAGTTACAATTGTTCATAGTATCATCTTATAATTCTTTTTATTTCTGTAAGGTAGGTAGTAATGTCTCCCCTTTCACATCTGATTTTTGTTATTTACATTCTCCTTCCTTTTCTTTGTCAGTCTGGCTAAAAGTTTGTCAATTTCATAGATGCTTTCAAATAATCAACTTTCGTTTTCATTGATTCTATTATTTTTCTATTCTCAATTTCATTTATCTTTGTTCTCATCTTTATTATTCCTTCTTTCTGCTCACTTTGGGTTTAGTTTGCTCTTCTTTTTTCTAGCTTCTCTAGGTATGAGGTTAGGTTACTGATTTGAAATCTTCTTTTTTAATGTAAGCATTTACATTTACATTACATTTAAATTCCCCTTTTAAGCACTGCCTTTGTTGCATTCCATAAGTTTTGGTATGCCATGTTTTTGTATTCATTCATCTCAAGGTACTTCCTAATTTCCCTTGTGATTTCTTCTTTGACCTGTGGCAGTCTGAGATTATTTATGAATCTCAAAAAGAGAAAGATTATTTTTGTAAACTAATCTATTCCTCTGGGTGTGATGCCCTTTGAATACATTAGATTTAACTGGCATGTCTTGATTAAATTACCTGTTAAGATTAGGGCTTTGATTTGACCATGTCAGAAAAGCATGACTCAGATTGAATCCCCACCCCTTGGCAGGCTGATATAAAGACACTCACTCAAGAAGACACACGGGAAAAGAGAGAGCTCCACAGATGCCAGAGGAGAGAACTTTCTCATGTGATAGAAAGGAGAAGGCTCAAACAGCTAAAGCCGGGGGAGAGATGAGCCATTCACCTGATAGTTTGAAGCTGAAGAGAACAGAGCAGCTGAGTAGCTGAGAAGGCCAGAAAGACTGCCAGAGACCCATATAGGAAGCCCTGAGAGACCAGGCAGAGATTACCTGCCATCTTGCTTCAACACATGGCAAATGACTTTGGTGAGAAAGCAACTTTGAGTTGGACTTTTTTAGGGTCTTGTAACTGTAAGCTTTTACCCCAAATAAAGACCCTTTATAAAAGCCAAAAGATTTCTGGTACTCTGCATCAGCACCCCATTGGCTGACTAATATAGACCCATTGGCTGTTTAATAGTACACTGTTTAATCTCCACAAATCTGTAAATATTCTACGTCTCCCTTTCTTGATTTCTAGTTTCATTCCATTGTGGATTGAGAAGGTGCTTTGTATAATTTCAATCTTTTAAAATTTATTGAGATTTATTTTGTGTCCTAATATGTGGTCTAGCTTGGGGCATGATCCAAGTGTACATGAGAAGAATATGTACTTTTCTGTTGTTGGATGAAGTGTTCTATATATGTCTGTTAAGTGTAGTTGGCTTATAGTATTATTCAAGTCTCTTATGTCTCTCTTGGACTTCTTTCTAGATGTTCTAACCATTACAAAAGTGGTGGAAAAAAGTTCCCTAATATAAGTGCATTTCTCCCTTCGATGTTTGTTTCATGTTTTTGGGGACTCTGTTGTTAAGTGCATATGGGCTTATAATTGTTATAACTCCTGATGAGTTGACTCTATTGAAAATATATATGGCTCTTCTTTGCCCCTTGAAATGGTTTTTGACTTAAAGTCTATTTTGTCTGATATTAATATAGCCACCCATGCTTTGTTTTGGTTATTATTTGCATGGAGTATTTTTTTTCCCTTCTTTTCACTTTTAACCAAAACCATAGACTTATCATTACTTTTTTTTTTTTTAAAGATTTTATTTTTTATTTATTCATCCCCCCCTTGCTGCTTGTGCTCGCTGGGTCAGCCAACCACACCATGCGGGCGGGCTTGCCTTCACCAGGAGGCCCCGGGAACCGAACCGGGGGCCTCCCATATGGTAAACGGGAGCCCTACTGATTGAGCCACAGCCGCTTCCCTATCATTACTTTTTATGTATTTGCATTTTAGATCCTGTAGGAAGTAAAAAGTGGAGTTAAAAACTAAAAATACAATAGAAATGGCTTTTTTATTTACTCATGTATTTACCCGTACTGAAGATCTGTAGTTCTTCATGTGGCTTCAATCCACTGTTTATTGTCCTTTCCTTTCAACCTAAAGAATTCACTGGCATTGTGTTTCTTGAATATGTATATTCATGTCTTTTATTAAATTTAAGAAATTTTCAGCTATTATTTCTTTGAATATTTTTTTCTGCCCCCTTCTCTTTCTCTTTTCCTTCTGGGATTCCCATAATGCGTATATTGGTACACTTGTATCTAGCTAGTGTTATGACAGACATTTCTTTGAATGCCAAGAGTTAACAAAAGGAAAAAAAAAAGAAAAAAAAAACCCACTTTTCCCAGTATTTGCATACAGGCGTGTGCGAGTGTTCTTCTTCAGAGCTTAGCCATCCCATCAATGGCTCTAAAGAACAGCTTAAGGCAAAAGCATAGTATCTTCCAGGTCTTTGCTCATGGCCTTAGGAAATTCCCCTGTTTACATGACTCTGAATGTCCTCCTTTCCCTCCAAGAAATAGTCTTTCCACCTGGTCCCAGATGATATATTGTATGTCTTAAAGCCAGCAATCTTTTGCCCAAGATAGCTGCATGTTGATTGCTTTCTTAAAGCATATTGGCTGCCCTTGGACCACTTCTACCTGCAGGTCAAATTCTGGGATTGCGGGCCTGCAATGAGGGTCCTGGTTCAGTCTTTCAGGCTGCCACCAGCCAGGCTGGTATAGACCTACATATACCCTGGTATGTCTGTAAGGTTGTATTAGTTTACTGGCAGCTAAAACAAAATATCACACAATGGATTGGCTTACCACCAGGAATTTACTGGCTCATAGTTTCAGAGACCAGAAAGCTTGCTTCCTCCCAGGGTCAGTATTTCTAGCTGGCTGGCAATCTTTTGGGTTCTTTAACTTTTCTATCACATGGCAATGTTCATAGCAGACAATCCTACTTTCTTCTCTGACTTCTGTTGACTTCCAGCTTCTGGCTGTTCCCCATGGCTTCTATCTTCTTGTCCAATTTCCTTTGATTCTAAGACTTCAACTGTATTGGATTAAGGCTCACCCTCATTCAGTTTGGGCACACCTTACTTAATAACATTTTTGATGGTCCTATTTAGAAATGAGTTCACACCCACAGAGCCAGGAATTGGGACCTGAGGATGCCTTTTGTGAGGAGACATGATTCAACCCCCCACAGCTTGCCCTCTGGATCCAAAAAGACATGTTCTTCTCACATGCAAAATACATTCATTTCCATCATAACATCCTAAAAGCATTATGTCATTTCAGTAACAATGCCAAGTACAAAATCTCATCAAAATTGGTTATAGGTGTGGTCCATCCTGGGGCAAAATTCCTCTGTCTGGTATCCTGTGAAACCAGAAAACAGGCTTTCTGTTTCTAATATACAATGGTGGGATGAGCATAGTTTAAACATTCCCATTCCACAAGGGAGAAATTGGCAGAAAAACAGGGGTTACAGGTTCCGAACAAGTCCAAAATCCAGCAGGGAAAATCCTTTATAACTCAGATGTGAAAGTCATTTGTGGTTTGATTCCTTGTCCTCCAGGCCTGATGGAGTGGCAGGCTCACTCCTTCCAAGAACTTGCCCAGTGTCCATGCTCTATAGACTCCACCCTCTCCAAGTATCAGAATGGCAGCCACGAGGAGCAGATGTGGTTCAAGCAGTTGAGCACTCACCTCCCACATGGGAGATCCCGGGTTCAGTTCCTGGTGCTTCCTAAAAAAACAAAAACAAACAACAAGCAAAACAAATGAAAAAACCAACTTAGGGGAGCCAATGTGGCTCAGTGGTTGAGCACCAAATTCCCACATATGAGGTTCTGGGTTCAATCTCCATCCCTAGTCCCTAAAAAAAAAAAAAGAAGAAGAAGAATGGCAGCCAGGTTCTATGTGAATGTGGGGCACAGGCCCCACCATCTCTGAACATTAGGGTGGCTGCACTCTCCCTGAACAATGGAGTGAAAGACTTGCTCCCTCCAAGCGCAGGTTGGACCTGCTCTTTCCACACTTTTTGGCCCAAGGAGATCAGACAATAGAACTTTCCACAGATCCTTCCTGGTTAACTGAATTTCCAAAAATCCTGACTCCCACAGAAGTGGCTGACTGGATTCATGTTCAGCAACATCTTCTTTCCCAAAGGGCTATTCACTTAAACCTTCACGTGGAACCCTGTTCTCTGGGGAGTTGTTTCCTGAAAACCCAAGGAGGTCCCTGATAGAGCTGCTTCTGTCCCTAGTCTCAGAGCACACTATCTGGATAAGCTGAGAGTTTTCAAAATCATCAGTTGCTGTTTCCCTTGTGCTTAAGATTTTGATTATCAGCTTATCCTTTTCATCTCACATTTATTATAAACTGCAAGGAGAAGCCAAACCGCATATTCCACACTTAGCCCGGAAATCTCCTCAGCTAAATAACCAAGTTCATTGCCTATGAGTTCTGCCTTCCATCTAACATTAGAACTCAATTTCACCAAGTTCTTCTGCCATTTTTTAATGGCAGAAGAATTTCTTCCAATTTCTAATGATACATTCATCATATCCTTCTAAGCCCTCATAGGAAATACCTTTAACATCTATATTTCTTCCAACATTCTGTTCACGATGAATTTTTTTTCTCTAAGATGATACAGACTTTCTCTTGCACTCTCACTTATTTTTTTTTTTTAAAGATTTTATTTATTTATTCATTTATCCACCCCCCCTCCCCTTGCTGCTTGTGCTTGCTGGGCCAGCCAACCACGCCGTGCGGGCGGGCCTTTGCCTTCACCAGGAGGCCCTGGGAACCGAACCCGGGGCCTCCCATATGGTAAACGGGAGCCCTACCAACCAAGCCACATCCGCTTCCCTCTCACTTATTTTTGAGCCTTCACAATTCTTCCAGCCTCTACCCATTACCTAATTCCAAGTCCATTTCCACAGTTTTAGATATTTATAATAGCAGCACCCCACCTTCTAGTACCAAAAAACTGTTTTATTGATTCACAGTTTCAAAGGCTAGAAGGCTTACTTCCTCCCAGGGTCAGTATCTTCGGGCTGGATGGCAATCTTTGGGGTTTTTTGGCTTTTCCATCACATGGCAATGCACATGGCAGCATCTTCTTTTTCTTCCAGGTTCTATTGACCTCCAGCTTTTGCCTGCTTCTGGTGGCTTCTCTCTGTGTCTATGATTTCCTTTGCTTATAAGGTCTTCAGCAATATTGGATTAAGGCCCACCCTCATTCAGTTTGGACCAAGGGTTGGGACCTGAATATGCCTTTTGTGGGGGACATAATTTAATCCCCCATAAAGGGTTTACGCTGTGTGATAGTTAGGCTAATGTGTCAACTCGGCCAGGTAATTGTATCCAGGTATTTGTTCCAGCAAGCACTGGGCTAATTGTAATACAAGGACATTTTTGGACTTCAATCACCAGTGAGTTTACTGCGTGGATGGCTGATTACATCTGCATCAATCAGGGAGATTATCCAATCAGTTGAATGCCTTAAAAGGGGAAGTGATTTCAACATTCAGAGAGAATTTCCCAGCTAGTCCTTGGACAGGCAACTTCTCCCAGAAACTCATCAAGGACCTTTCATTGGACTTTCTTCAGAGCCGCTGGTTTGCAGCCTGCCTGTGGAACCTGGACTTGTGCATCCCCACAGTCGCGTGAGAGACTCTTAAAATCTCATATTATTGACAGATATCTCCTGTTGATTCTGTTTCCCGAGAGAACCCTGACTAATACACTCTGCTACCTCTGGGAACAGGACCAGGGTACCACACTGGGAACATGGATTAACTCTGCACCCAGCTGGGGAGGAGGTGGGGGAAGGGTAGCAAAAGTGCCACAATGAGGAAGTAGATGTGGCTCAAGCCGTTGGACACTAGCCTACCACATGGGAGATCCCGGGTTCGGTTCCCAGTGCCTCCTAAAGAAGATGAGAAAGACAGTGAGCTGACACGACAGGCTGGCACAGCGAGCGGGCGCAACAAGATGACACAACGAGGAGATACAATGAGGAAACATAACGAGAGACACAACAAGCAGGTAGTGGAGGTGGCTCAAGCAATTGGGCGCCACCCTCCCACATAGGCCCTCCTAAAAAGAAGATGACCAGACACAGAGAGCCCACAATGAACAGACACAAAGAGCAGGCAGCAAATGAAAACAACGGGGGCGGGAAAATAAATAAATAAAATAAATCTTAAAAAAAAATAGTGCCACAATGTTTTCCTACCATTTTTAACTTGCCTTTTTCTTGATTCAGCTGACCCAGTTACTTCAACCTTTTAACTGTTTTCCAACGCTCTAAGAAAGATGGTTATGATTGTTTTTTGTTTGTTGTTTGAAATTTCTGTGGCAGAACAGAACCTTGGAACATCTCACTCCACTAACTTGGTGATGTTACTCTTGCTACACTATTTTTTTTAAATCACTCTATCTTTGTAGTGTATCTTCATATCTGGTAGAGTAGCTCCTCCCTCTTGCTCTTCTTTTTAAAAATGGACTTAGCTATTCACAGACACTTATTCTTGAATATATATTTTAAAATAAATTTGCTGAATTCCTAAAAAATATCCTTCTGGAATTTGGTTGGAATTACATTGAATCAAATTGAGTTATTTGGGAAGAACTGTCATCTTTACAATGTTGTTACCCCATCCATAGCAATCTATCTGTTCAAGTATTCCTGAAGTCATTTAAGAAATTAAATATATTTTCTTCATGAAGATCCTAGTCATTCTTTTCTAAATTGACTCCTAGATATTTTACATTTTATGTTGTTTTCATGGAGGTTTCTTATTTTATAGCTGATGAAAGCTGGGGTAAAGAACCACTGTTAATTTTGTAAGCTGATATTGGATCTGGCAACCTTGCTCAATTCGTTTCTTAGTTTTTCTTCTCAGAGTTTTAATGTGAAAAGTTTCAAACCCACAGAAAGTTTGAAGGAAAAAAACAATAAATACCCATCTAACTTCTGCCTATGGTCAACAACATTTTGCCACATTTACTTTTCTCTCTCTCTCTCTCTCTCTCTCTCAAGCCTTTGACATATAAGTTTTGATTCATGACACTTCACCTCTCAATGGTTTAATATACACCTCTTAAGAATAAGGACATTTTTCTATACAGCCATAATGCTATTATTACACGTAAGAAAATTAACAATAATTCTACAATATTATGTAATATACAATCAATTATACATTTTCTCTATCTCAAAAATATCTTTTATAGCTCTATTTTAAAAAACTGGTTCCAGTCAAAATTCATGCATTGCATTTGATTTTTTTGGTGTTGTTATTCTATTTTAACACTCTTCACAAGAAACTGTTTTTTTCCCATGGTATTGACTTTTTTTTTTTTTTGCATTGATGTTTTGAAGAGTCCAGATCAGTTCTCCTGTTTTTGTAGGTTCCACAATCCCACAATTTGGATTTGTATGATTGTTTCCTCATGATATTTAATTTGTTCTTCTATCATATATATTTTCAGTAGTGTAAACTGGAAGTTGGATCTAAAGGCTTGGTTCAATTCAGATTACATATTTTTGGCCAGGATACTTCATAATTGATGGTCTAAGTCACACTGCAACATGTCAGGAATCATATAGCTTTTTACTGGGATGTTTGTTTCTTAGTCCCTTAAGAGTCTACATTCCGATCCTTTGTAAGTTACATGCATGGCAAATTTCTTCCTCCCGTCTATGGCTTCTCTTCTAACTTTGTTTATGCCAGTTTTCTATGAACAATTTAAAATGTTTAGTGTTGGAAAATATATTGCATTTCTATTAATGATTTGAGCTTGTTTTCCTTTATTTAAGAAATCATGGGGAGGCGGCTGTGGCTCAATCAGTGGGGCTCCCGTTTGCCATATGGGAGGCCCCTGGTTCGGTTCCCGGGACCTCCTGGTGGGGGCAGGCCCGCCCGCACGGCGTGGTTGGCTGACCCAGCGAGCACAAGCAGCAAGGGGGGGATAGATGAATAAATAAATAAAATCTTTAAAAAAAAAAAAAAAAAAAAAGAAATCATGTGTTACCTCAAAGATATGAATAATATTCTTCTGTATTTCCCCCCCAATACTAATTTTTCATTTTACATTTAGGTCTCTAACATATCTAAATTTTGTTTTGTGTATAATATGAGAATAAGGATCTCATTTTTTTTCCAATGTGGAGAGCCAACCAATTCATAAATTGTTTTGATTAGCAATGACACTACTGTTATATGGCATGTGTCCATATACAAAAGGGTGTGTTTCTGGGCTTTTTATTCTGTTCCACTTGAATATTTGCATCCCTAATCTCATAACACATTGTATTAATTGCTTTTACTATTTTTATAATCTTTGTTGTGACTATAGTTATTTCCCCTACTTTATTCTTTATTTAGTATAGTTGTATCATCTCTTTTCTTGATCATTCTTTCATAGGTTCCTATTTCTTGTCAGCCTATTCAGAGAACCAGGCTTTGGCTTTGTTAATCTTTTCTATTTTTTATTGTAATTAATTTTTCCATTACCTTTATTATTTTTTTCATTTTTGTATGTTGATATGTATTCTGCTGCTCTTTTTACCTTCATGATTTAAATGCTTAGCTCATTTGTTTCTGTTCTTTATTTTCTGATAAATGTTTGAAACTATAAATTTTCCTTTAAGCATTGTTTTAATTGTGTCCCACAAATTTTAGCATGCAGTGCATTCATTGTTTATTCAAAAGTATTTTTAAATTCCCTGTATCATTTCTCTTTAACCCAAGAGTTGTTTGGAAGTTTTTTTTGTTGTTGTTGTTGTTTTTAGGTTATAGATGTAAAGGATTTTTAAAGCTATCCTTTTGTTATTAATTTCTAATTTTATTGCACTATAGTCTGAGAACTTTTTTATGAATTGATTCTTTGAAATTAACTAAAACTTCTCTTGTGATCTACTACAGGTTAAAATTTTGCTAGTGTTTCAAAAATATTCCCAATTTTGGAGTGTAAATTTCTCTATATAGAGAGATATTAATTTGGCTTTATTATTTATAACAGTTAAATCTTCTTTGACTTCATTTAATTTTTGTCTGCCTTATGTATCAGTTCCAGAAAGGGGCTGTTACGATTTTTAACTACTTTAATTTTTTTGCTTACATATTCCTACCTCACCCCCAATTTTTGTCAGTTATTTATAAATTTCAAATCTCTATCTGTGTTCATAATTATTAAATCTCCTTGATTTATTCTTTTACCAATATATAATGTCCCTCTTTGTTCTTTATGGTGTTTTTCACCTTAAAATCTTTTTTGCCTGACTTGAAAATCTGCTACAATTGCTTTTTTGATTAAATCTTTGGTGTATCCTTTTTTGTCTCTTTATTTTCAATTAATGTATTTTAATTAAGACATTATTTTTATATAAGATTCTTTGTCAAATTTAACCCACTTACATTTATTGTGTTTACTATTATATTCATCCTATACCAACCACCTTATTTCATATATCTTATTTTTTTCTTTTTTTCTTTTTTTCCTTTCATAACTTTCATTGGCTAGATATAATTTCCTTTTTTTTTTTTTTTTTTTTTTAAGATTTTATTTATTCATTTATCTCCCCCTTGCTGCTTGTGCTTGCTGGGTCAGCCAACCACGCTGTACGGGCGGGCCTGCCCTCACCAGGAGGCCCCGGGAACCAAACCCAGGGCCTCCCACATGGCAAACGGGAGCCCCACCGATTGAGCCACAGCCGCTTCCCTAATTTCCTTTTTTAAAAAGATTTATTTTATTTATTTATTCCCCACCTCCACCCCTGTTATTTGTACTCACTATCTGCTTTCTGTGTCCATGCAGTGTGTGCTCTCTTTATCTGCTTGTCTTCTCTTTAGGAGGCACTGGGAACCGAACCTGGGACCTCTCATGTGGGAGAGAGGTGTTCAATTGCTTAAGCCACCTCCATTCCCTGCTTTGTTGTCTCTCTCATTGCACTTCCTCTTTGTATCTCTTGTTGAGTCATCTTGTTGCGTCAGCTTGCCATGCCAGCCTGTTGTGCCAGCTTGCTGTCTTGCTTGTCTTCTCTAGGAGGCACCAGGGAACTGAACCTGGGATTTCCCATGTGGTAGGTGGGAGCTTAATCACTTGAGCCACATCCACTTCCCTATAATTTCCTTTTGTTGGTTTGAAAGTTATATATTATATTTTTATTCTTTTGGGTGTTACCTGTAGTTTATTATAACCTAAGCTTATTTTTACTTTTCCCTATCAGTTTTGAACTTATCAATGGCTATATCTTTCCCAGCATGAAAGGATATGTTTACCACCAGCTAGGCTTCAATCGCCTCCCTTCCACACATACACACACACAACCCTATAATGTTGGTATCACCAAAATTTTAGTGTTCAATGATTTGATTTTAAAAAATTGATTTTTTTAACCTTACTTATTTAAAAAAACTATATATCTTACTAAGTACTTTAATTACCCTTATTTCTCATATCTTGTAGTGTCCTCTGGGATTTAATTCTCTCCTTGCTAATATAATTCCACCAAACATGTTTTCAAAGGGGATCTTTGGGTAGTAAATCTTCTGAGACCTTGAAAATTTAAGACTATTTCACTTTTGTACTAAAATTATAGTTCAGCTGCGTAAAAGAATTCTAGTTCTGAAGTTCTTTTTCTTGCATCCAGTATTGCTACTGAGAAAAGAGATGGCACACACTAGTGGCTAGTGTGTGTGGGTTTTTTGTTTGCTTGCTTGCTTGTTGGTTTGTTTTACATCTCTGGAAGCTTTTAGAATTTGTTATTTGCCTCTCACTTTTTAAAAACTTATTACAATGTATTTAGGTTTTTCTTACCTATCGTTGTTACTCAGTCTGAAACCTTATACTTTTCTCTAATTCTGGGAAATTCTGGAAATTCTGGGGCTTCTTTTATTCATTATTTTTTCAAGTATTTCCTTCTTTCTAGATATTTTTTTCTCCTTTTCAGGAATTCCTATTTTAAAGAATTTCTACTCTCTATATCTGTTCATTTTACCCTTAAAGTTTCCATCTCTTTATTGCTTCCTGATTCTTTCTGGGAGAGTTTGTTGAACTTATCTTCTAGTTCATGAATTCATTCTTTTTTTTTTTTTTTTTTTAAAGATTTTATTTATTTATTCATTTATGCCCCCCTTGCTGCTTGTGCTCGCTGGGTCAGCTAACCACGCCGTGCGGGCGGGCTTGCCTTCACCAGGAGGCCCCGGGAACCAAACCCGGGGCCTCCCATATGGTAAACGGGAGCCCTACTGATTGAGCCACAGCCGCTTCCTGAATTCATTCTTAGTTTGAGTTTATTCTGTCATTCAACTTACATATTATTTCAACTATTATATTTTTCATATTTAATGGCTTCTTCATACATTCTCAGTCCTATTTCAAATTTTAATATTCTCCATTATCTCTTAGAAGATTTTTATTACGATTATTTTAGATTCTTGTTTCCTCTTTCTCATTAATTCTGCTACATCTCATATAGGCTGTTCATTTTTTGGTTTTTATTTTATAGGGGTTGCAGTACTCAGATGTCCTCTTATTTTTCCTTTTTTAAAAAATTATTTTATTTATTACACCCCCCTTGTTGTTTTGCACCTGCTGACTGCTCTCTGTTCATTTGGTGTACGATTTCTGTGTCTATTTGTCTTCTTGTCTTCTCTTTAGGAGGCACCAGGAACCCATCCTAGGGCCTCCGACGTGGGAGAGAGGCACTCAGTCGCTTGACACAATTGTTTGTTGTGTGTCTCATTGTCTCTACTCTGTCTCTTTTTGTTGCGCCAGCTCTCTGCGTGGGCCAGCTCTCTGCAAGGGCCAGCTGGCCTTCACCAGGAGGCCCCGGGAAACGAACCTGGGACCTACCATATGGTAGATGGGAGCCCAATCACTTGAGCCACTTCTGCTTCCTCTCTTATTTTTCTGAGCTCAGATTCCCTTGAGTGTATCATTTTCTTGGGTGGTGATGTGTACCTGAGGAGGAAGCTACTGTGTGGACCCCTACTTCTGCTACTGCCCCCAACCCTCTCATCCCTGTGAGCTTAAACAGGAGGGGATGTGCCTTTGGATGATCCTATTGTGTTTCAACCTGGGTTCTGCTGCTCCCCAAATGCCACTCTGAAGTTGGACCTACCTCTTTCTCAAGAGGTTCAATATGGAGAAGGTAGCAGAAGGAGAGAATGCCTAGTGGTGGGCTACAAGAAGTCCAAGTTCCTGTTGTGTTTTTGTACTGTGTCATCTTGGCTAAGCTGGAACTACATTCTCAGAATATCCTTCCCTATATGGTTTTGGTTTAAAATTAGCCTAAGGAGAAATTTGCTCTAGATTTGGAAGATGGAAATAAAGCAGCAGTCATTATGCTCTGAAGGTTGTTGTTGTTAGAGGTAGTAAAAGGCAGAGGTATCAGAGGGTTCCAGTTTGTCCTTATTCTTCTTCCCAACTCTGTATCTAGCTCCTCTTCCTCACTGCCAGCTCTGATATCCAGCAGAGATCCCAGGTCCACCACAGAACTTGGCAAGAACTCACAGAAATACTATCTATGAAGAGACAACAGCCTTCCATAAATTTCCACAGCAGCCCTTCTTCTCAATCCCACTCCAGGAAGCAAGATGTATCTTGCTTCCCAATTTTCCTGAAAGCTCTGCTTGTCACCCCACACTGGTCCTTCCAGGGGCCTGAGTATTGGCTTTTCTATGATCCTCTAACTCCCCTTTGTGAACTTTATTTCTTTAACTCAAGCCCAAATTGTGTAAAGTCTAACTCTTATCATAAATTTCTTATTCCACGCTGCTCACAGTAGTTCTGGTTCCCTGATTGGTCCCTGAGGACTTCCTGGAGCAGAGCTTTTGCACCAACCTTTTCTACCTTTGGACCTTTACACAAGAGAAATACATTTCTCTCTTATTTAAGCCACTGTTACTTTGGTCTGACTTCATGGAACCCAGTCATCTACTGGTTCTGAACCCCACCTACCTCTAGACCATTACAGGAGAGAGAATGAACTTCTATTTTATTGGACCTATTGTATTTTTGTTTCTTTCTAATGGGAGCTTAGTGTACAGCTTAAATAAATCCCCTTCATTTATCCTATCTCACTTTTCATCTGGTTGAATCCTATTCACCCTTCAGTTTTTCCTGACTCCTAGTTTTTCCTGATCCCCTTATTGTCACAACACTCCCCAAATATCCTGAACTTCCCCCTTCATGGCATACTCATAACCTAGTAAATATTTGATCCAGTTCTGTATCCCTTACTAAACTAGTCAGGGATCTTGACTCTCTTATTCCTGATATACCCCCAGTCTGTAACATGGAACTGACACACAGCCATTGACTGAATGAATGAACATTCTCCAAGGTAACCATAGAGTGGAGAAATATTTTGGTGGGTATGGTGGTTTTCTGGGTGGACCCCAGAAGATAATGTCCTTAGAGCTAATTCACTCCTATGCATGTTAACCTATTGTAGGTGGGACTTTGAGAGTAAAGCACCTGAGTTAAGGGCCTCTGGTTAGATTGCATGACCCAGGGTGGATCTTAATCCTCTTATTGGAGTACTTTATAAGCAGAGGAATAAAAAGCTGCAGACACAGAAATAAGCTGGAGACAGAGCTAAGCTTCCAGAAGTTGAAATCAATGAAGCCAGGAGAAAAAAACCACAGACAGAGCAGCCCAAAGTTGAAAGCAATAAGGCCCAGAGGCAAGGCAGAGACCAAGCCCAGGAGATGCCACCATTGTGCCCTGCCATGTGAGAGGAATCCTGGACAGCCAGTAGCCAGTCTTCAGGGAGTAAAGCATCACCTGATGAAACCTTTTTTTTTTTAAAGATTTTATTTATTTATTCATTTATCCCCCCCTTGCTGCTTGTGCTCGCTGGGTCAGCTAACCACGCCGTGTGGGCGGGCTTGCCTTCACCAGGAGGCCCCGGGAACTGAACCCGGGGCCTCCCATATGGTAAACGGGAGCCCTACTGATTGAGCCACAGCCGCTTCCCTGATGAAGCCTTGATTTGGACATTTTCACAACTTCAGAACTGTAAGCTTTTACCCTAATAAATTCTCATTGTAAAGACCAACTCATTTCTGGTATATTGCTCCCAGCAGCTTTTAGCAAACTTAAACAGTGGGTTTTGCTGAGAGTGGCCTGTGGAGCAACTTTCTATCCCCTGGTTTGTCAGTATTTGCAGCGCAGACATTGTCTCATTCCAAAGCCATGAACTACTTTCTAAATGTTATATGCTTTGCAGCCAGTTATCACACATTAAGAGAGGGTAGGTATATGTGATCCATACATCAAGGTCCCCAGCGCCCCCAAGGCCCCAAGGCCCCTATGTGTGGTATGTAGAACACACTATTCGAGTATACCCAGTCCATGATCTTTTCTCTGAGAACTGCCTATCAAACCCTTCCCCTACGAAGGAATGGACCCAGCCTGGGTCAGTACTAGCCTGGAGAACACTTAATAAGAATTAGAAAAAAGTGCCCCTTTCTCAATAAACTTTATTACCCTCTGCTAAAATGGTTCCACTATGAATATACATATTTACAATGTCTACAATGCAAATGGGACCCCTTGGAGTTGTACAGTACTCAACAGGCATAACTATATGTAGTAATCTGGTCCTGCCAGCCTCCCCCTTAGCCTTATTTGCATCATGTTACCCTGCCCTCTTTTGGAAGCAGGTTAATTGGACCAGTAGTGGATTCCTAACTCAGGCTGGCCAATCAGATTGGTTCTCCCAGGAAGCTGAAGTTGGGATGTGGAGATTCTAGCTTGTCTTTATTGCGTTGGGAGGAAATGCAGAATCGTGGCTGGGACAGCCATTTCCTGACATGTGTCAGTTAGGGCTTTCTGATTGCAGGCAACAGAAACCAAATCCAGCTAACTTAAACAAAATGGAGCAAAACGGAGACAGAAAGTGGGAGAACCAGGGGCCAGGAAGGAGAAACAATGGGAACAGCTGCACTCAGAGTAATCTGGTCAGGGCTCCGCTGCTGGGGTATGCTACCTCCATCCATTTCTTCCTTCCCTGTGCCTCTCCCTTGGGACTCAAAGTCTTGAGAGAGAACATCTGACCAGCCAAATGTCACTCAGGTGCCCAACCTGGACATACAGTGATGGTGAGAGGAAGGGCCCAAACCTCTGGTCTTATAGAGGAAGGAAGGTACCTGGATTTACCATCCTACCAAGATCACACCCAATGTGAGAGAGCTGAATCTCCCCTAGGAAATAGAGGAGTTGTTAGGAAGGGGACATAGATACTGAGTAGCCCCCAAATGACAAATGTCCACTACATGGGGGCAGAGAGAAGCAGATAAAACCTGTCCACAGGGAGAAGAATGACATGCAACTGGGAAAGCTTGCAGCCCAAGAGATATGAGGAGAGTAGTCCCAGCTCATCCCTTTCCAGCTCCTGGGTCTAGGCCCTTAGAAGGCCCAGCTCTGTTCCTGAAACTTGAAGTCTCCAACAAGCCCCTAGAGCCTTCCAGTCAACATCTCCCTTTTGGTTGAGCCAGTCTAAGTTTCTGCTCCTTGAAGCCTTTCCTCCTTTTAACAGGGATCTTTGTTCCTAAATGGAAATATCTCAAACTATAGGAACATGTTTCCAGCTGGTGGTCAATGGTTGCCTATCCTGCTGGGCCCCTGTCCTCCAGCAGGAAAATCCCCTCCTGTCCTTCTCAGGTCTTAAGACTTGAGGCCAGTGCATTTCTAGCCCAATGCTTCCTTCTCTTTCCACACAGTTCCCTCCCAGCTAGTCTGACCTCAGGGGTGGGGATGGAGGTGGGGACCTTACAAGCAGAAAGCCGCCTGTTCTTCCTCTCCATCTCTCCTGCTGGGGCAGCCCCACAACCCAGGCAGGCAGATGCTAGCTCTAAAACTTTTGGGCCAGCCTTGCTGCTATACCTTTCTTAACCTAAATCCCAGCCCCCTACTTTTAGGAACTGTCATCGTGTTTAATCCTGCCTAGGAGGAGACTCCCTCCACCTCCCTAAATGGAAAGTATTCCATTACATGGTAAAGTGTAGTTTAAGTGGCTATAAAGAAATGTGACAGAAAGCTGTCAGAGTTGGGCTGGACTTGCCAAAACTTGGTGTAACGTGGGGACACTGTCAATGCACCTCCTAAGTAACCTGAGCTGAGCTGAGACAAGGCTAAGTCAAGATGTTCAAGGTCACAGGCAGGAAGTGGGGGTGGGAAGGAAGACAAAGCTGAGATCAGGGTGGCCTGAGAAAGATGGGCTCCCAGACGGTGGGGCCCGAGACTTCCTCATCATGCTGCCAGACAAGGACCTAGGGATCATCAGGACCTCCAACTGCATTAGGGTAGGGCTGGTGGGACACAGCTCCTGCTGGGGGTGGGGGGAGGGGAGGGGGAAGTGGAGGCAAGGAGAGGACAGGATTTCCTTCAGCAAGCATTTCAGCCAAGGCCAGAGGCACCTGGACCTGAGAGGAAAGGCCCTCCCTACAAAGGTGAGAAGTTAGTTCTTCCTGGAGCTGAGGGTCTGAGCCTTGGGGCAGCTGGAAGGCCCAGGACCGGCAGTCACCAATGCTGACAGGATGCTTTAAACCCAAAGACAGGGAGCTGAACAAATACTGGAAAACAGGCCCAGCCAGATTCAGTCGACATTTCCCAGCCCTTACTCCGTGCTAGTCCCTGCCCCAGCCCTTCTGCCCACATTTCCTCATTGAATCTAGAGACTTCTAAACTCCAACCCCTCTCTGCCTGGTCCAGGGCTAGGGGGACACCAAGGTAGGACTCAGCCTGCATTGCCTTCCAGCCCCCTCCTCCCTGGCATCATCCACACCTCACACTGCCTGGAAGTCTGCGCCCCTCCACCTCTGGGAGTGAGCCCAGGACCTGCCCAGCATGTACAAATCTCGCTCAAGGCACCTTCCAGCCCACCAGGGTCTTTCCTTTCCAGTCCCAGCAGGCCAAGGCCCCTGAGGCTTTAATTATGAGCCACTTCAAAGCCTCTCTGATGCAGGTGAGAAAGAAAATGTAAACAATGAATGAACAAGTCTTCCCGGCTCTCCTGCCCTGGCCCTTCCTGCCTCTGCCTCGCCCTCAGCCTCTGGCATAACCAGCCCTGGGTTCTCTGCTAACATGGGCCCTGTCCTGGGGCCGAGGCCCTTCATGGCTCCTCAGCACCACCGCCATTGCCTACATCATCATCTTCTTCCCCTTCAGCACGTTCCTAACATCAGTTGAGAAATGACGAAAAGCCAGATGAGTTCATTTAATCCTCACAACAGCCTGGTCAGGTGGGTGCTATTTTTATCTCCATTTTACAGGTGACAGAAGCACAGCCTAGAGAGGGTAACTTGTCCAAGGTTACACAGGTAGGTGGTGGACCCAAAGTTTAAATTCTGCTGTGACTCCAGAGCCAGGGCTTTTTAAAAAAGATTTATTTTATTTGTTTATTTCTCCCCACCCCCTTGTTGTTTGCACTTGCTGTGTCTGTTCATCTTCCTTGTTTCTTTAGGAGGCACCGGAACCAAACCTGGGACCTCTGATGTGGGAGGGAGGCACCTAATTGCTTAAGCCACCTCGGTTCCCTGCTTTTGTTGTGTCCCTCATTGTTCTTCTTCTTTGAGACAAGATTTTGCATCATCTTGTTGTTGTCAGCTTGCCACACTTTCCCGTTGCGCCAGTTCTCTGTCTTCTTTAGGAGGCACTGGGAACTGAACCAGGGACCTCCCATGTGGTAGGCGGGAGCCCAATCACTTGAGCCACATCCTCTTCCCAGAGCCAGGGCTTTTAAGCATTACCTATACTCTCTCCCTCTCTCCTTTCTTCCAGCTTCTAGAACCACCAAGTTCACATACACACACTGAGTTCTCAGAATCCCCTCCAGGAGCAGTTGCCTGTAGCTTTGCTTTGGGCCCTCCTGGCCTCACAAGCTTCTCCTTCGCATTGCACAGCCCAGCACAGCCCAGATGGAGAGAGGGAAGAGGCTGGAAAAGGGTATCTCAGCTCTGGTGTGTGTGTGTGTGTGTGTGTGTCCATGTGTGCTGGGAGGGACAGGTTAATGAGGAGGCATCTTTGTTAGACTTCTATTCTGGATAGTGGTTTTTGGAAGGTCCATGAGGGGACCTGGAGGGAAAGGCTGGGCTTGCAAAGATGACCCTGCAGCCATTCCTGTAAAAAATGCAAGACATCCCAACTCTTCCAAAATGTAAATATTATGAAAGACAAAAAAGATTGAGGAACTTTTCCAGATTAAACAAGTCTAAAGACAACCTACACCAATGCATAATCCTGGATCAGAAAAAAACAAAAAACAAACAAACAAAAAAACCCAACCATAAAGACAGTATTGGGACAAAAGACAAACTTTGAATATGTATTGCATATTAGATAAGAATGTTGTATCAATGACATTTCCTTAATTTGGTAATTGTCCTAAAGATATGTAAGAGAATGTCTTTGTTCTTAAGAGGTAATGCTGAAATATTTAGGGATGTCTGACACTTATCCCCAAACGGTTCAGAAAAAAAACACTGAAATAATTATGTGTGTGAGTGTGTGTGTGTGTGTGTGTGTGTGTGTGTGGAGAGAGAGGGTGAGAGAATAAAGCAAATGTAGTAAAATATTAGCTATCAGTGAATCTAGTAAAGGGTATTGGAGAGTTTATTATGTTATTCTTTTAATTTTTCAAGGTATAGGCTTAAATTTTTTTCAAAATAAAAAATTTGTTAAAAGGGAGTTACTGAATTAGCACAAATGGTGTGTCCAGCTGAGCACTAATTTACATCCACTGGGTACTAGTTCATGCCTTTGCACACCAGTGGGTCCCCAGGGCAGCACAACCCCAGGCCGCCCGGTGGAACCAGCGGTCAAGGTCCTTGCCGTGCCTTTCTTGGCAGAGAGCTCCAAGCCGCAGCCTCCCCTGTGCACGCGCAGAACCTTCACGGCCAGAAGTGAGGGGTGGGGAATAGGAAGTGGTGGTGGAGGTGTGGGAAGGCAGCCTTCCTCTTTCCTCACTCCCTAGAACTGTGTCTTTTCTGAGTCTGGACAGATCTGTCCACATGTGTGAAGTGGTTTGTGCTGAGGGATTTCGCAAACAGAAAAGGTCGTGATTGAGAAGCAGGAATGCAGGGACTGGCTGCCTCTCGTGCCCCGTGGCGGTGCCTGAGCCCCGAGCCTGGGAGGGGCTTCTGCACGGACTGCGGAGGGATCACTGGGCTTTGCTAAAAGCCAGCCCAGATGTCAACACTCGGGCAGAGAGAAGTACTAAAAATGCATTTTTGAAGATGTCTGAACAGACTTGTCTGAGAGGCAACTGGAGTTGTCACGTAATCCCGGTGTCTCCCCACGTCTCACTTTTGAAGGCAGGGTTTGCCTGCAGGCCTCTGACCTCTAACATCCTTCTATTATTGTTAACATTTGCTTAAGACTTGGGGATGACAGAAGTCATCATGGAGAGGGGCTTATCATTACCACTAGGAGGGCTGCCCTTCAGACCCTCTGTGAGACAGAAGCCAGCTCAGCCTGGGCCCCTCCAGGCCTAATGCCAGGGCCAGCTAACGTGGCACTGGATGCGGCCGCTGCCTCCATAGGCTGACCTCCCCCTAGGGTGGAAGCAGGGCCAGGAGCCAGGTGGCTGAGCCCAAGCAGAACTAGTCACAGCCAGAGCCTGTAGTTCCAAGAAGAGCAAAATATAAAGGAGGCCCAAGGGCTGTTGGCAGAATGGTTCTGATCCACAAAGACAAGGTTCTGAGTGAGATCTAATCGGGAACACAGAAGAGGTGGCTCCAGAGCCATCACTGGGGCCAGGTCAGTGGCTGCCTCTCTCACCCAGCTTCTCCGCTCCTGGAAGGAGGGAAGCACTGCAGATCCAGGGCAGTGGCCTCCCCAGCCTTCCCCCGCAGCTCTCTTCTTTAAAGAACACCCCTCCACGTGAACATTGAGGGGCTGCCAATCACAGCATCTTGCCGCCTGGCTACAGGACAGCCCAGGGAAGGGTGCTGGATTCAAGCTGGGTCAATCGGCTCCTTATCTGGGATTTTGCATACAGGTAATGGGAGACTGAAAGCCTGTTTTTACTCTGGGGTCACTAGTTGGGGTGATAGAAGACCCACATCAAAGTCCAACAAGAGAGAATGAGGCCTACGCAGAGAGAGGAGCAGAGGCTCAAGGACACTGTTGGTGGCTCTGGATCCAGTTGCTCCAAAAGCCCTCTCCACTCTGTTCATGTTTGGTTGTATCAGCTGATCCAGCCCCACTTTCGCCCTCAGGTTAGTCGGAGTTGAACTTCTGTCTCCTCTTTTTAAAAACTGGGAAGCGATCAACGTGCTCACTGAGCCTCCTTCTTCCCCAGCTGCCGTCTGTGCTGCTGAGGACACCTGGCCTAAGGGAAACCAAGCCCACTCCCTTGTTTTTAAACTCAGAGGCAGGGATTATAGTCCAATGGCTGGAACTGAAAAGTTGTGTAGACTCAGGACTAGCACAGCCATTTGGCTAGGGGTTCATTGATGAAAAAAGGCTGATCTAAATACAAGAGAGAAAAGAACATGATGAGGAAAGGGAGAGAGTGGGAGGACTTTCAGAATTCCTGAAGCCCAGCATGCTTCCTGCCTTTCCTTTCTGGGATAGTCCATGAATCCCTACAATGCTTGTTTTCTTAGGCTTTTTGGGGTATAAATGACAGAAACCCACCCCGACTAGCTTAGGCAGAAAGGGGAGTCATTATAAGGATGCAGGTATCTCCTGGAACCCTGGGACAGTGGCATTGCCAGGCCTCGGGGGGATCTAGAGGCCAGGCAACCCCTCTCTCTCTAGGCCCCATGGTCTCAAGCATAGTACTTGACACCCACTTTCTTCAATTCTCTGTGTGCACCAGGCGGGACACAGTTGCTTTGTGGTCCCAGAGATGTCCTGATCACTCTCTATCCCTTGTCCAAATTCCCAGGAAAAAGGCTCTGGCAGGCCCAGTCCAGGTCAGTATCCAGCCCTGGTCCAATCATCTGTGACGTGGAGTCCCATTGTGCAAACATGTTAGTACATGTCTATCTGCCCACCTCTGGGGAAGGAGCAAAGAGGGAACCTCTAGTTAAGTCAAGCTACTTTGGGTGGGTGTCTGTTCATGCGCTTAAACAGTGCTGATGAAAGCACTTCCAATAGCCGTGTGGTGCCTACCTGCCCATCATCTCTCCCTTTTGGAAGGTGGATGCCTCAAGGGTGTGTCCAGCTGGATCGAAGGGCCAGTTTTTCCTAGGTGAAGTGCATTCTTCCACACTGGATTCTTGTGAGCAACTAGAATTCATGGTGATGGCAGCTGACTGTCCTTCCCACCCCCCACCCCGTCTGTGAGGGAGAAGTGCCAGTGACACCTGGACCCATCATGCACCCTGTGTATGGTGGCCACGAATCCTACAAAACATCCCAAACGGGTCATCTGATGCATACATGATTGTTTCAGTCAGGACAACTACCAATATTTCACCATCTCTGGACAATCCTGGAACCATGCACACTTGGCAATGAGCCAGGAATTCTAGCATTGAGCATGATTCCCCAGTTTCTCTAGGGGAGGTTGGCAGGGCTGTGGAAGGTGGGACAAGTCAGCATGAGTCTTGGGCACCTCTCCCACTTCTGTATTTGGGACTCAAAAGACATAACTTCCACCCAGGGGCTAGAGATTTCTTTCCTGAGCCCCAGGTTGGCTTGGTGGAGCCCCTGTAGTATATCTTTCACTTCTCTTTCTTCCGCGATTATTGGCAACAAGTAGCCTGGATCAGGGGTAGGGTGGGAGCTGCCTCGCAGAGCACAGGTGGATCGAAGGCTCAGCGTGGGATAGACAGCAGGATGTTTTCCATTCACTGTAGCTGTTCTAAAATGAAACCATGGCTGACTTAAAGCAGAAGCACATAAATATTGCCTGCTAGCCTTGTTCCCCATCACTCTCCAATCTAACCCTAATTTTCTCCTTCAACTTTAGTAGTGTATTCTATTGCCATTCTACTAGAAAAGTGTACGCTTTCTACATTGTCCTGAGCATATCTTGGCTTGTCCAAGGCCCCACCTCCTGTTTGCCTGCAGGGCCCTGGGGGACAGCTTCCATTTAGCTTTTAGGCTTCATGCTGGCAGGAGACATGTGACTGCATCGATGCTTCTGTTAGCAGAGGATGTGTTCCAACAACACACCCCATCAGTAATAGAGTGTCAGCAACAACCTAGTGGCAGAGAGAGAAATGTGCCAGAGAGGGGATGGTGGGGAGACATTGCAGTACAAACATATCATTAACTACTAAGACCATGATTGACTACCAAGAAGGAAACTGTAGGGACTTGGGGGAAGAAGAAAGGAAAGATTACAAGTAAGGCGGGGGAAGCAGATGTGGCTCAAGCGATTGGACTCCTGCCTACCACATGGGAGGTCCCTGGTTTGGTTCCTGGTGCCTCCTAAAGAAGAGAGTGAGCTGGCACAATGGGCAGGCATAGCAAGCTAACACAACAAGGGACACAAGAAGAAAAAACATAATGAGAGACACAACAAAGCAGGGAACAGAGGTGGCTCAAGAGATTAGGCACCTCCCTCCCACATTGGAGGTCCCGGATTTAGTTCCCAGTGCCTCCTAAAGAAACAAGGATGGAAGCGGCTGTGGCTCAATTGTTTGGGCTCCCGTTTACCATATAGGCCTGGGGTTCGATTCCCGGGGCCTCCTGATGAAGGCAAGCTGGCCTGTGCGGCATGGTGAGCTGGTGCAGCAAGATGATGCAACAAAGGGAGACAAGCAGACACAGAAAAATGCACAGCAAATGGACCTAGCAACCACAAGTAGCAAGGGGGAGATAAATAAATAAATAAATAAATCTTAAAAAAAAAAAAAAAAAGAAAGAAACAAGGAAGACGAGCAGACACAGCAAGTGCAAACAATGAGGAGGGGAGGGAGAAATAAATAAATAAAATAAATCTTTTTTTAAAAAAAATAAAAGAAAGGCAGGGGAGCAGATGTGGCTCAAGGTAGTTGAGCACCCACCTCCCACATGGGAGGTCCCCAGTTTGGTTTCTGGTAACTCCTGAAAAATTAAACAACAAGCAAAACAAACAATAAAACCAACACAGGGAAGCCGATGTGGCTCAGTGGTTGAGTGTGGGTTTCTCACATACAAGGTCCCCAGTTCAATCCCCAGCTCCCTGTATCTAAAAAAAAAAAAAAAAGTAAGGCAGGACCTTAGCCAGGTGTTGAACAGGTGATCCAGTTTAACAGCATCAGTGACATCATGTGGCTTGCAGATGCCCCCAATCTGATGTGATGACAAGACCCTTCACCTCCATGCTATTCTTGCCCCAAATCTGTAGCCCCAGTCTAACCATGAGAAAAACACCAGACAAACTCAAAAAGGGCCATTCCACATAATAGCTGACCAGTGCTCCTCAAAACTGTCAAGGTCGTTAAAAAAAAAAAAAAAAAAAAAGAACAAGGAAAGTCTGAGAAATGGTCACAGACAGGAAGAGCCCAAGAAGGCGTGACAACTAAATGTAATGTTGTATCCTGGGTGGGATCCAGGGACAGAAAAAAAGATTTTAGTGGAAAAACTAGTGGAACTCTAATAAAGTGGGAGTTTAATTAATAGTAACATACCAATGTTGTTTGCTTAGTTGTGACAAATGTTCCATGTTAGTGTAAGGCAATAGAGAAAACTGAGTGAGAGTTATGTGGGAACTGTCTGAGCTCTCTGAAAATTTTCTGTAAATTTAAAACTATTCTAAAATTAAAAGCTTACTTTTCAGGGGGAAAAAAATGGTAACACCAGGTTTGGGGGAGGAGCAGGGAAATCTGGTTTTCCAGTTGGGAGCAGAGGAGAGGTTTGGGAAGGGTCATCTCTGCCCTAGTAAATCTGAAGTAGGACCAGAAAGATGCTGGTGAGGAAAAGATTCAGGTGCCCCTGGCCCCAGCATTCCTGAGGAAGGGGCTTCCTATGCCTGAGATCAGCAAGGGCCCTTCCTCACCGGATAGTGGAGAGAGAGAGGTCTAGAGCTGCTGGCCTTCTGGACTTCAGTGTATACACAAATCACTCAAGGGAATCTTGTTAAAATGTAAATTTGGTTTCAGCAGATCGGGGTTGGGGCCTGAGACTCTGCATTTCTCACAGGCTCCCAGGTGATGCTGGAGCCACACTTTGAGTTGCAAGAAGCTGTAGAGTTGGAGGTCACCACACACCTGGGAGGAGGGGGAAGAGATGCTGAAAGGGAAGCCCATCAAAACTACAGTGAGATATTTCACACCTATCAGAATGGCCACTATTAAAAAGACAGAGAACTACAAGTGTTGGAGAGGATGTGGAGAGATAGGAACACTTATTCACTATTGGTGGGAATGCAGAATGGTACAGCCACTGTAGCAGTTCCTAAAGAAGTTGAATAAAGACTTGCCACGTGACCCAGCAATAGGAGAACTGAGAGCAGTGACACAAACAGACATCTGCTCACCGACATTCATAACTGCATTATTCACGATTGCCTAAATTGGAAACAACCCAGGTGTCCATCAATGGATGAATGGATAAACAAACTGTGGTCTATTCACACGATGGAATATGATGCAGCTGTAAGAAGAAATGAAGTCGTGAAGCATATGACAACATGGATGAACCTGGAGGACATTATGTTGAGTGAAGCAAGCCAGACACAGAAGGACAAATACTGTATGATTGCATTACTATGAACCAAATATATTTTGTAACATATTGTATGATTCAAAAAAAATTTTAATTGGGAACTGAATGTTTGTATTCAACTGTGTTTTCTATTTTTTAAATGTTTGTATTTTCAATTATTAAATGTACAAAATAAATTAAAAAAAAAAAAAAAAAAAGAAGGGAAAGGCCACAACCCTGAAGACACACATTCCCAACCTTGCCTGGGCCTGCTGCCCAAGAAGCAGTGCAGGCTCCCAGGGGTGGCCCCGTGATGAAGGCAGAGCTTGGGCTCAGCCACCTGACAAAGCAGATCCCAGCCCGACTCTGCCTACAAATTGTCACATTGGGCAAGTGCCTTAGTCCCAAGGCTCATGCCCCTGTCTGTGCAATGGGCATCGTAACTCCTGGTACCTACGCCTCGAGGTTGCTGCAGGGACTGAATGAGTAATCCGAGGTGAGGTATTCAGCACACAGTGCAACTACTGTTCAAATGACCAAACTAGCTTCAAATTATTTACAGAGATTGTATTTCTCTCTCTCTCTTTTTTTTTTTTTTTTTGAAATTTCTTAACTTGATTGTGTCCTATGAAGCTATTTTGCTTGATTTATTCAATCCTTTAATCCAGAGATTCTTAACCAGGGGTCAGTGGAAAAATTTCAGGGAGTCCGTGAGCTTGAATAGAAAATTCAAAAAAAAACATTATCCTTGTGGGGACGTGTCAGTGCAGGTGTGATATATTTACTAAATAATACACAGTATAGCGTGGACTTAGTAAGGGGTCCGTGGTTCTCACCTAACTGGCAAAGGGGTCCGTGGAACAAAAAAGATTAAGAATCCCTGCTTTAATCAATCAACAGATCTGTATTGAAGTCCACCATAGGCTTCCAGAGAATTTGCTGTTTGAAGCCTCTTACCTCATGGAATCCAGATTTATAGAAGGTTCAAGCTGAGGAGAAGCAAAGCTGGGCCTTCCTTCTACTTTTCAAGGCAAAAGTCCCCATGTGCCCTAAATCTTCGATTCTTCCCTCACCCGGCAGTCCCTCTCTGGCTGGGGTCCCAGGAGAGAGAGAGAGAAACACCACACACCTATGGGACACCTCTCTTCTTCCACGGAGACTCCTGCTGGTGAAAATGTGAGTCCCCCCAGCTTCTCCCCTGCTCCTGGGTCAGCAGCTGAAGTGGCCTCAGCCTCAGCCACGCCCTGACAGCCATTCTGGAGACGGGCAGGGGGCTATGGAATCCCAGCTAATCTTCAACTTGTACAAACACATTTATAAGGATAGCCACGTGAACTGAAAAATGAAATCAAGGTCGTACCGTCACAGCAGATACAAGGAAAAGAGGAGAGAATGTATGATGTTGGCTTCTATTGGGTCATAGACCTTTTCGAAATCTGATAAAAAAACTATGCCACCGGGAAGCGGCTGTGGCTCGATTAGTAGGGCTCCCGTTTACCATATGGGAGGCCCCGGGTTCGGTTCCCGGGGCCTCCTGGTGAAGGCAAGCCCGCCCGCACGGCGTGGTTAGCTGACCCAGCGAGCACAAGCAGCAAGGGGGGATAAATGAATAAATAAATAAAATCTTTAAAAAAAAAAAAAAACTATGCCACCACCCAGAAAATCACATGTACACACATGCTTACACGAATCTATTTCCAGTTGCAAGGGATTCTGGGCACTGAGTTAGGAATGACAGATGTAGTGGCTCCTGTAAGCTTAAGAACACACGAACACATCCAGACAACTGGGTGAGGGGTGAGTGTGGCTGAGACCCCAAGTTTTCAGTGTCAATTGCACTGTCCCTGTATCCTTGAGTCTCCAGCTTCATCAGCAGTCACCCACAGTCGCTCTTCACACACTCCCCCAGGCGAGGGTGCAGGCTCGCTCACCTGGGGCATACCTCTCCTGGGACCCTCAGGAATCTCAGCGCATTTCCTCCATCAGCATGGAGCCCCTGGCTGCATAGCTTCTTTCTGGATTGTGGCTGAGGCCCAGCAGCCTCTGACTACTCAGTCGCCCTCCAGTGTTAACTCTGAATCTTCTTCATCTTGGGCACCTTTTCTTTCTTTGTACAGAAGTGCACAGATCTTTACTTTGAACGGCAGAATGTGAGCAGCCACAAGTTGGCAGTCCTGGGTCTTTCCTCTCCCAGTTCCTCGTCCTCGTCTCAAGGACCCCCCTCTTCAAACGGGCCCCTTAGTGCTTTTTTCTCATGCCCCCTCTCACTCGTCCCCCTGTCCCTGTCTTCCTCAGTGGCTGTACATTAGGAGAATATGGCTGTCCCTAGGAAGAGAGGAGAAGTGCTGGTTTTCCACTAATATCCACTCTCCCCTTCTTCCACTGAGTTTTAGCTGGGCATGTGGTCACACACAGCTAAAGCTTAAACTCCCCAGCCTCTCTTGAAGCTAGGTAAGGCCATGCAATGAAATTCTGATTGATGGCTATGAAAAGGGCAGGTGTATGCCACTTCTAAAAGGAATGGGCATGTGCTCTCCTTACTCATTCCCTCTTCCCACTGGTTATGGGCTAGACATGATGGCAGGAGCTACAGTCACCAAATCTGTAATAATAATGACAACAATGAGAGAGTGCATGGAACTCAAGATGTGCCAGAAACTGTTCAAAGCATTTCACCTCTAAGATCTCTACTATGGCCTACAGGCCCTACTTGGAGTCACCCTCCCTTATTATGGCTCTGACCTCATATGTCTGACTATACCCCTCGCTCACTCTGCTCCAGCCCCACTGATATGCTTTGAACCCACCCTAGGGTCTCTACTGGGTGTTTTCTCCTTCTAGAATGCACTTCCCCAGATGGCTCCTAGCTTCCTCCCTGTTTCCTTCAGGGCTCTGCTCAACGTCAGGGTTTCGGTGACCCCTTCCTTGACCATTCTACCTGCAGAGTCAGCGCCCTCTTGATGCTTCCTGTCCCCTCCCCTGGATGACTTTTCTCTTTGGTCCTCATCACTACTCACATACTAATTTTTTACTAACTTACACTGTAAGCTCCACGAGGGCAATGGTGTCTACATGTTTCGCTCACTGCCCAATCCCCTGGGCCTTGGAAAGTACCTGATACATAGTAGGTGCTCAATAAATAGTTACGGAGGGACTGACACATTTAATACAACAATCCTAGGAGGTAGGTGCTATTATCACTCCAACTTTACAGACACAGAGAAGCCGAGCCTCTTCTGGAAGGTCACCAAGGGCAGGAGTTGAATCTAGGCAGACTAGCTGATGAATCTGTGCTCTCAATGGCCACACCATGGAGTTCACTGCTCTGTTAGGTGAGAGAGGATAGACGTCCATCCCACTGAAGCCACTGCATTTGGGGGTCTCTTTGTTATAGCAGCTTAGATATACCTTAGCGCCCTCTGTTCTGTACTACCCCAGAGGTGAGCACAGGTCTCCCCTCTCCCTAAACCCTGAGTGTGAGCCCCTCCAAGGCCGGTAGCCCAGCAGGCAGACTCCTGGGAGAAAGTTCCTTCTGAGGGAGGCTTTCTAGGGTCTGAAGTTTCCTGATTGGACCCATTCATTTTCACTCCAGGCTAATATTAAAGGTTAGGAGAGTCCCCATCCTGCTTGAGCCACAGCTGCTGAAGTACTTGTGTGTACCCACAGACCTTCCCTTTTCTCCAACTTAATAACACAAAGAGGAGTATACACACACTGCACCCTATTAAGAAAAGAGCCCTCCAATCCTCCCCAAAGGGTAGTGTTTTGTCTGAACTGTCCAAATTAACTAACATTTCAAAAGTTTTGTGCTATGAAAGGTACCACTACAGAATATCATCATGGAAAGATGTCCAAGATTATATTATGGAGTAGAAGAAAGGAAATTTCAGAGCAGGATGCAAATTCCATTTTTGTTTCTACACACATATGTAGATACCTATACGTTTGTAAAAATGCATTCAAAAGAATCCCCTGGCTGCACAGCTTCTTTCTGGAAGTAGTGGTATTTATAACCACCTTGGAGATAGAGCAGCTCTTAGTATCTTATCCATTTTGCAGATGGAAAAACTAGCTCAGAGAGGTTAAGGAACTTAGCCCAGACCACACAGATGGCATGGCTGAGACCCATGCAATGTTCTCATGCCCCACAGGGCAAAGCCCATGCTCTATGAGACCTCTCTCCTGTTGTTGTAAGTCAATGTCATTCTAGGTTATTGTCCCCTTAACCCCAACTTCTGCATCTCTGCCCCAGAAAGAAACCAGAGACATAGGATCTCAGGGAGAGGGGGTAGGCTTTTCTGGTAGGGAACCCCTGCCTGCTTATGATCAATAACACTAAATATTTCAGGCGATGGGCCTCACCCCCCAGGACAGAGTGATCCAAATTGCCTGGAGACCCTGATAAAAATGCACCAGCCAGGGCCCCTCCCCCAAAGCCTCTGATTCAGCGCTCTGCCGCATTTTTTTTTCTTTTAAATTAGAGAAGTTGAACATTTACAGAGAGATCATGCACAAAATACAGAGTTCCTATATATACACCCGCAATTTTAACATTTTGCATTAGTGCAGTACCTTTGTTACAACTGAGAAGAGACTATTATAATGTACTATGGTCCATAGTTTACATTAGGGTTCAGCCTGTGCATTTTTAACAAGTTCTCCCAGGCAGGTGAACTTGATGTGCAGCCACTTTCTTAATGCCTGAAACCGACACTAGGGAAGCCCAATTCCTTTACTGGAAGGATAATTGGTAGGTATTTCCCCCTTTGTTTTCCCACAGAGAACAGTTACATTTCTTTGGCGGGTGAGGTGGGCTGGAAAGAAAAGGTGGAAACAGCGTGGAGACCCGGGGGTCCTTCAGAACAGACACCCTCCCATGCCCACAAGGAGAGGAGAACTCTCTAAAGAAGGAGGTTGCCCCGCCTGGTCCCCAGGAGAAGGCTTTCTTGGAATTATTAATACCCCTACTTCTGGCTCTGAGGCTCTTGAATAATAACCAGCATTTGTACTGAAATCTGCCTTTCACAAAGCATCTCTTGGAGACAATAGCACCTCTGGCCCTCAATGCAACCCTCTGAGACAGGGATAATGGTCCCTGATTCGCAGGTGAGGAAACTGAGGCTCAGCAAGATGGAGTGAATTGCCCGAGTGCTACAGGAAGCAGTAGATCTAAAGCCAGGATCTCTGATTCCAAATGAGGCTGGGTTTCCTCATCTGTAAGCCACCCTGGGGAGCAGGGGCAGATAAGAAAGGACTGGGTTCTGTTGTTCTTAGTGTGCAATAGAATCTAGGAAAGGGGTAAAGAAGGGGTAGTTCATCAACGTGAAGATTCTCAGGCCCCAGCAATTCTGATCCAGTGGATCTGGACTGCAGCCCTGGAATCTGCATTTCCACAGCCATAGCCTCTCCCCTGCTTCCTTCTCCTCCTAGACCTGGGGACAGGAAAAGGAGAGCACAAGTTGTCCTGGCTCAAAAATGTAGTGGCACCATGGATCCCAATATGTCCATGGCTGGAGATGTTACCAGATTTTGTCTAGGTTCTTGACTGTGCTGCAGAAATGAATTTCAAGGGCAGATCACATTGATTAGGCCAGTAATTTATTAAGGTGGGGAGAGAAGAGAAATGGGAGAAAATAACAGATCATAGTTCCCAGGTAGAGAGGAAGGGGCTGAAGAGTGATAAAGAGGACCGATTTACAGACTACTATCTATATTTACAGACTATCTATAAGACTTCCCCTTATAGATTATAAATGCCCAGGTTTTACTTGTGTATTGATTCAGGCTGGGGTGAATAAGGCCAGAACAGGCATCCAAAGACAAGAGAGAGAGAGAGATTTGGACTTCGGGCTTGCTTTTTAAACCATTAATTATTCCGCCCCTTTGCTAATGGTATGGGAGGAGTCCCAGCTGTTTGCTGTTTTGAATGATTACCCCACCCATCAATCCCTCAGGAGGGCCCAAATTATAAGGCCCCTATAGAATATCCGGAGCTTATCCTGGCTTCCAGAGGAAATCTCATTCTGGATGGCAGAATCTCGTGAGGGTCTTCCAGCAGCCATATTGGGGCTATTGATATCCACGTGGAATTCTTGCCAGGTTCCAGATCCATCTATTGATTCCCTATTTTATCAGCCTACTTCAGGGGGAATAGGGAACACTGTGTCCGTCCTCCCCCCCCCCAAGGGAAACTACTAAAAACCCCAAGATTAAAAGGATGGAAAAATAATAGACAGAGGACTCCCTTTAACCCCTTTCTTCACTTTAGGATTCTCATTTTTTTCTGGCTACTTAAAGTAACTGGAGAGTTATATTCTGACTTCTGAGAAAATGGAGGACTACAAAGACATGGGACTCTCTTCTCCTCTAGAAAAATAACTAGAGGACAGGCTGAAACAGCCTAGAAAAAGATCTTCTAGGGTTTAGGACACAGGTGAAGACTGGACACTGCCCTGAGGAGAGAGGGACAAAGGAAGGAAATCACGACAACAGAACTGTGACTTGAAACCAGCAGCTGCTGCTGCCAGCACCAGCCCCCACACTAAAGACACTTCAGAATTCTCAGGCTACAGACAAAGGGGGCTCCAGGGATCAACCATCCCAGGAAAGGGGAGAGAAAGAAGCATACAGCTTAAGGCTGACTCAGCTTCTGACCCACAAATTTTGTCTGCTGTGTCCCACCAGCCCTTACAGGCTGGGAGGGACCACATGGTGGTTTGCTCTGGGAGCCAGCAAAGGACTGGAAAAATCTGACCCTCCCAATCTCCCTCTCTTCTAGCAGGGACTGATTGTTGAGGACTCAGAGGGGAGTAGAAATATTTCCTAGCCAGGAAAAGGGAGGGGGCTGCCAGAGAAGGCTGGAGAACTGTCTCAGAGAAAGTTAGAATTACAAGGCTCATAGCCTCTGGATAGGAAGCTCTATCACTTTGATCTGGTCTGTGTTGCAACAAATACACACTGACCAGGCACTGAACTGAGAGCTGCCAAGGAGCGCCATCTACTGATATATAAAGGAAGTGCATGAGAAAAAAATAAAAATAAGTAGGAGAGGCTTTTTCTCCTCTTTATAGCCTCCCTCCCCAAGGCCCTAGGAAGTGAGCCTACAACAAATTACTGGGTCCAGTGACCAGTTTTGAGCAACCAGCAGGCACAATTCTAACAATCCAGGTTGAGCCAAGAATCAAAAAGCAGTGGTAACACAGCCTCCTGCCACTAAATCCCTAAAAAAGGGAAATAAATTGAGCATCTGAGTAAACTACATCCTAACCAGATGCCTAAACATCAGCAGAAAATTATGAGCCACACTAAGAAAATAGAAGACATGACTCAAGAAAAGGAATATCTCAAAGCCCCAGAAGAGATGCAGAATTTCAGAGAACTAATCAATGAGATGCACACAAATTTCCAAAATTAAATTAATGAATTGAAAGACAATATGGCTAAAGAGATAAATGACATCACGAAGACATTGAGTGAGCACAAAGAAGAATTTGAAATCCTGAACAGAAAAGTAACAGTACTCATGGGAATGAAAGATACAATAGGTGAGATCAAAAACACAGTAGAGGCATATAACAGCAGACTCAAAATGATAGAAGAAAGAATAAGTGATATCGAAGACAGAGCAGCTAAAATGGAAGAGAGAAAAGAACAGAGAGAGAAAAGAATGGAAAAAATTGAGCAGGGGCTCAGAGAGTTGAATGACAACATGAAATGCAAGAACATACAGTCAGGGGAGTTCAAGAAGGAGAAGAAAAGGAGAAAAGGGAAAGAAAGAGTATTTGAGGAAATAATAACTGAAAACTTCCCAACTCTCACGAAAGAAATGAACTTATATGTCCAAGAAACACACCGTACCCCAATCAGAATAAATCCTAACAGATCTACTCAAAGACATATACAACTCAGAATGTCAAATGTCAAATAGAAAGAGAAAATTCTCAGAGCAGCAAGGGAGAAGCAAACCATCACGTACAAGGGATGTCCAGTAAGACAGTGCAGATTTCTCTTCAGAAACCATGGAGGTAAGAAGACAGTGGTATGATACAACTAGGATACTGACAGAGAAAAACTGCCAGCCAAGAATTCTTTGTCGAGCAAAACTGTCCTTCAAATATAAAGGTGAGTACAAAATATTCACAAACAAACAGAAACTAAGAGAGTTTGCAAAAAAGAATCCACCTTTGCAGGAAATATTAAAGGAAACCTTAGAATCTGAAATAAAAAGACAGGAGAGGCAGGCTTGGAGGAGAGTATAAAAGAAAGAATAGCAGAAAGGATAACCAAAAGAGGAAAAAGACAGACAAAAATAAGGTGACATACGAAAACCAAAGAATAAAATGGTGGAAGTAAATAGTGCATTTACAGTAATATCATTGAATGTGAATGGATTAAACTCCCCAATTAAAAGATACAGGCTGACAGAATGGATAAAAAAAACATCAGCCATCCATATGCTGCTTACAAGAGACTCATCTTCGACCCAGGGATACAAAACAGCTGAAAGTGAAAGGTTGGAAAACAATTCTCCATGCGAATAGTAACCAGAAAAGTGCAGGGGTAGTTATACTAATATCAGACAAAACAGACTTTAAATGCAAAAAAGCTATAAGAGATACAGAAGGCCATTATATATTAATAAAAGGGACAATCTACCAAGAAGATATAACAGTCATAAATATGCACCTAACCAGGGTGTTGCGAAATATATGAGACAAACTCGGGGAAAACTGAAGGCAAAAATAGACATCTCTACAATAATCATTGGAGAATTCAACACCCCACTCATATCATTAGATAAAACAACTAGACAGAAGATCAAGAAGGAAACAGAGAACTTGAACAATATGATAAACAAGTTAGACTTAACAGACATATATATAGAACACTGGATCCAAACGCAGTGGGTTATACATTCTTCTCAAGTGCCCATGGGTCTTTCTCCAGGATAGACCACATGTTAGGGCACAATGCAGCTCTCAATAAATATAAAAAGACTGATTTTATACAAAGCACCTTCTCATGGGAAGCGGCTGTGGCTCAATCAGTAGGGCTCCCGTTTACCATGTGGGAGGCCCCGGGTTCGGTTCCCGGGGCCTCCTGGTGAAGGCAAGCCCGCCCGCACGGCGTGGTTAGCTGACCCGGTGAGCACAAGCAGCAAGGGAGAGATAAATGAATAAATAAATAAAATCTTTAAAAAAAAAAAAAAAAAAAAGCACCTTCTCAGATCATAATGGAATGAAATTGGAAATCAATAATAGACAGGAAAAAAGTAAATTCACAAATGTGTGGAGGCTGAACAACACACTCCTAAATAATCAGTGGGTCAAAGATGAAATTGCAAGTGAAATCAGTAAATATATTGAGACAAATGAAAACGAGAACACACCTTATCAAAACTCATGGGATACAGCGAAGGCAGTCTCGAGAGGGAAATTTATAGCCCTAAATGCCTATATTAAAAAGGAAGAAAGAGCTAAACTCAAAGATTTGTCTGAACAACTAGAGAAACTAGAAAAAAAAAAAAAACCATCAAGCCAATCCCAAAGCAAGCAGAAGGAAAGAAATGATAATGATTACAGCAGAAATAAATGAAACTGAAAACAAAACAAAACAAAACAAAAAAAACAACAACACAACAACAACAGAGAAAAACAACAAAACCAAAAGCTGGTTTTTTGAGAAGATCAATAAAATTGACAAACCCCTAGCCAGACTAACAAAGAAAAAAAGAGAGAAGATGCAAATAAATACAATCAGAAATGAAAGGGGGGGGGGGAGTTACAACCAGCCCCACAGAAATAAAAAGAATTATAAGAGGATTTTATGAGAAACTGTATGCCAACAAACTAGACAACCTAGATGAAATGGACAAATTCCTAGAAATGCACACCCAACCTACACTGACGCTACAAGAAATACAAGAACTTAACAAACCAATTACATTTAAGGAGATTGAATCGATCATCAAAAATCTCCCAGCAGAGAAAAGTCCAGGACCAGATGTCTTCACAGGTGAATTCCACCAAGCATTTTGAAAAGAATTAACATCAATTCTGTTTAAACTCTTCCAAAAAATTGGAGAGGAGGGAAAATTACCCAACACATTTTATGAGGCCAACATCACCCTAATACCAAAGTCAGATAAAGATAGTACAAGAAAAGAACATTACAGGCCAAGCTCTGTAATGAACATAGATGCAAAAATTCTCAACAAAATACTTGCAAATCGAATCCAACAACATATCAAAAGACTTATATATCACGACCAAGTGGGATTTATTCCTGGTATGCAAGGCTGGTTCAACATAAGAAAATCAATCAATGTAATACACCACATTAACAAATTTAAGGAAAAAAAACACACGATTATATCAATCAATACAGAAAAGGCATTCGACAAAATCTAGCAGCCTTTTTTAATTAAAAAAACACTTCAAAAGATAGGAATAGAAGGAAAATTCCTCAATATGATAAAAGACATATATGAAAAACCCACAGCCAAAATCATACACAATGGGGAAAGGTTGAAAGCTTTCCCTCTAAGATCGGGAACAAGACAAGGATGCCCACTGTCACCATTATTATTCAATATTAGTACTAGAAGTTCTAGCTAGGACAATTAGACAAGAAAAGAAAAAAAAATTAAAGGCATCCAAATAGGAAAAGAGGAAGTGAAACTCTCACTGTTTGCAGATGACATGATCCTGTACTTAGAAAACCCTGAAGTGTCCACAACAAAGCTACTTGAGCTAATAAATGAGTTCAGCAAAGTAGCAGGATACAAGATCAACACGCAAAAATCAGTAATGTTTTTGTACACTAGTACTGAACAATCTGAGGAGGAAATCAGGGGAATTTTCCCATTTTTAATAGCAACAAAAAGACTTAAATACCTAGGAATTAATTTAACCAAAGAAGTATAGGACCTATATGAAGGAAACTACAAAACAATGCTAAAAGAAAATTTAAAAGACCTAAAGAAATGGAAAGACATTCCATGTTCATGGATTGGAAGAATAAATATCATGAAGATGTCAGTCTTATCCAAACTGATTTATAGATTCAATGCAATACCAATCAAAATCCCAACTGCTTACTTTACAGAATTAGAGAAGGCAATTACCAAATTCATTTGGAGGAGTAAGTGCACCCGAATAGCCAAAAGCATTCTAAAAAAGAAGAGTGATGTGGGAGGAATTTCACTGCCTGACCTTGAAACATATTACAAAGCTCCAGAGGTCAAAACAGCATGGTACTGGCATAAAGATAGACATATCGATCAGTGGAATAGAATTGAGAATCCAGAAACAAACCCTCACTTATACAGTCAACGAGTTTTTGACAAATCTACCAAGTCCATGTTAACAGGACAAAAGACTCTTCAACAAATGGTGTTGGGAGAACTGGATATCTATAACCAAAAGAATGAAAGAGAACCCCTATCTCACTTCCTATACAAGAATAAACTCAAAATGGATCAAAGAAAAAAAAAAAAGATTTTGAAAGAGAAATGCAAAGTTGCAGGATATATATTACCTGATTTCAATATTTAATATGTGAAAAGATGACATAACTTGAATGAAAATATTTAGAGCATATAATTGATAAAGGACTTATATGTAAATTAAAAATAACTTTTATAACTCAAAAAAAAAATGGATCAAAGACCTAAAAATAAAAGCCAGGACCATAAAACTACTAGAAGATAAAATAAAAATAAAATAAAAAATAAATAAAAACTAAAAAAAAAAAAAAAAAACTACTAGAAGAAAATGTAGGGAAACATCTTCAAGACCTTGTAGTAGGTGGTGGTTTCTTGGACCTCACACCCAAAGCACGTGCAACAAAAGAAAAAATAGATAAATGGGACCTCCTCAAAATTAAACACTTTTGCACCTCACAGGACTTTGTCAGAAGGGTGAAAAGGCAGACAACTCAATGGGAAAAAATATTTGGAAATCACATAGCTGATAAGGATTTAATATCCAGGATATATAAAGAGATGTTACAACTCAACAATAAAAAGGCAAATGACCCAATTAAAAAATGGACAAAAGACTTGAATAGATATTTGTCCAAAGAAGAAATAAAAATGGCAAAAAAAAAAACATGAAGAAATGCTCACCATCACTCATTATTAGGGAAATGCAAATCAAAACTACAGTGAGATCATTTCACACCTTTCAGAATGGCCACTATTAAAAAGTCAGAGAACTACAAGTGTTGGAGAGGATGTGGAGAGATAGGAACACTTCTTCACTGTTGGTGGGAATGCAGAATGGTACAGCCACTATGGAGGACTGTTTGGCAGTTCCTAAAGAAGTTGAATATAGACTTGCCACGTAACCCTGCAATACTACTCCTGGGTATATATCTAGGAGAACTGAGAGCAGTGACACGAACTGACATCTGCACACCGATGTTCATAGCAGCATTATTCACGATTGCCAAAAGGTGGAAACAACCCAGGTGTCCATCAACAGATGAATGGGTAAACAAACTGTGGTGCATTCACACAATGGAATATCATGCAGCTGTGAGAAGAAATGAAGTCATAAAGCATATGACAACATGGATGAACCTGGAGGACATTATATTGATCTAAGCAAGCCAGACACAAAAGGCTTGCTTATAATTGTATAATTGTATTACTATGAACCAAATATATTGTGTAACATATTGTGTGATTTTAAAAAAATTATATGTATCCAGTACAACTAATTGAGAAATGTATGTTTTTATTCAACTGTATTTTCTTTTTCTTTTTAAATTATTGTTTATATTTCCAATTATTAAATATACAAAATAAAGTTAAAAAAAAAAAAAAGAGGGAAACGGATGTGGCTCAAGAGGTTCGGCGTCCGTCTGCCATATGGAAAGACCGGGGTTCGATCCCCGGTACCTCCCGGTAAAAAAAAAAAAAAAAGAAAAAGATAAAGTAACTGGAAATTCCCAAGACTTGTGGTTTAATGTGATCTGTGTCAGGGTGGGAGACCTGCTCTCTGAAAGTGGCAGGGGGCGGCAGGAGGTCTGGGTCAGAGCTCTGGGAGGCCTACACACAGTCACAGAGTAACACTTCAAATGAATGGTGGTCAGGTAGTAGGGAGACCTTCGAAGCCCTGTACCCCTCCTTCTGTCACACACACGCACTCATTTCTAAGAACAGTCCCAAATCAAGAGCAAAGACCCAGAGTGGCCTCAGTGGACTGCCTCACCCCACACCCTTCCTGGGGTCCTGCTCACTCTGACCCCTGCTTCTCCTGGACTTCCAGGCTGGGGGATGTCCTGAGATGGGGGTGGGATCAGATCCCAGGAGTGGGCCTTTGGTGAGCGTGGCCGTTCCAGTGTGCAGGGGTCAGTGTCAGTAGGAGATGGTGGCAGTGGGTCAATGTGATGGGTGTTTGGTGTATCAGGGAGGCCATGATTGTCCTGCATGTGAGGGTCCTCGTGAGGCACAGGGGGACCTGCTGTGATGCCGGGTCCCACTTTGGGTTCTCTGCCAGGAAGTGGCTGGCTGTCACTCTGAAGCTCAGCATCTCTGGCTCTCCTAGCTGTTCCCTGGGGGTGCTGTCACTATCTTTCACCACTTTGTATCTAATCTCTGAACAATTTGGCCCAAGACCCAGGCACTGATCCTGGGCCTATTGGCATTCCCTCTCCCCTGACCTTTCCATCTGCAGTGTTCTAGGCAACACAACCCGTCCCAGTCAGCTGTGAGGCTTTACTGCGGAGGGAGACATCGCTAACCTTTCAACCACCTTATGGGGTGGTGGTGGTGGTGGTGGTGGCGGGGGTGCAGAGGTGGGAAGGTCACTTTGATCAGCACAGAACCAGCAGTAGAGGTGGGATTTAGCGCCAACGAGCCGTCCTTCCCAGAGAAGCTCCTTTTGCCCTTGTGGGAAGGGGACGTACTTCCTGAAGGGTGGCTAACATGACCGCCAGCAGATCAGGGTGAGGTAGGTGGCTCCAGGCAACACCGCTTCCACCTGGAATTTCGCAGCCCTCCAGCGCGGGGGCCGCAGCAGTACCAAACTATGGACAGCAGAGGGAGCGCTTGCCCAACCTTTCCCGCGTGGAGGCGGTCGCCAGGGCTGGAATTTTTTGCGTCGGGACATTCTCATCATTTGCTCCCAGTGCCGGGGACAGTGGCCGCAGAGAAGGGCCCGACTCGGGTAGGAATGGGGATGACTAAAGGCTTCTAACTTCCCTTTTAGGCACTCACCCGGAATAGAGGGTAGCCTTTCACGATGGCCCAAGGAGGACCCCTTTCCAGCCCCTCTCTCCAGCAGAGACATGGAGTGGCCGGTCCCTCAGCCCCTCCCATAACCCGCCGCTGAGAAAGCGTTCCCTGGCATCTGCGGGCTCCAAGGGGCAGTCCCCCAGCCGTACCCTTGCTGTCTATTCCTTGAGGCAGCCCCTCTCCCAAAAGCTCAGGGCTGGGAAGTAGGGGTGAAACATGCTCATGGAAGGGCTTGTGGTGTGAGTGTGGGACCACGTCTGGGTGAATATTGGGATTCCGGGTAGGGTAGGGGAGAAGGGGGTGGCTGAAGGGCGTGTGCGGCCGCTGAGCATCTTCCACAAAGCCGCTAGGCGGCGCTCGAAGCCCGCGCCTCAAAGAAGTGCGGGTTTTGAAGCTCTTGGCTCAAATGGAGGGGGCGGGAGAGAGTTTGTCTGCGTGGCAGAGAGTTTGAGAAAGGCTCCAGGACCGTCCTTATCAAAACAGAAGGACGGCCTGGGTACACGGGGGCCATGTTTCCCGGGAGACTTGGAAGGGATGAGGTCGAAGGGAGGGCACGCATTGCGAGGGATAAGAAGGTGCATTCTCCGGGTTTTCCCAGAGAGCTGAGGAAGCGTGAGGTTCGCTGTCTTGGTCTGCCGTCGGCCCACCTCCCTCTCCGAGTTTATAGATCCCGTTCTGCGGCCGCTAAGCGAAGAACCTGGAGTCTTAGACTCTGGATTCGGCCTGGGAGTCAATAATCTAAAAGCACACAAAGATCTGTCCATCTAACTTCCGGGATTTGTGGGTCTCTGTGCGAGGACCTGCCCTGGCTCTTGGAGACTTGCGATAGTGGGTGGATCTCCGGATCTTCTGGACTCCCTTGCTCCTCCTTGAGAGACCCTCAGCGCCTTCTTAGGGCCTGGAAGATCTGCTCCCAGGCTCCAGGAACTGCCCCAGGGCCCAGGAAGAAAGCGTGTGTGTGTGTGTGTGTGTGTGTGTGTGTGTGTGTGCGTGTGCGTGTGCGTGTGTGTGTGCTCGGAACGCTTCTGACTCAGACCTGTTCCCAGGACAGAATTCAGTCCCTCCTGGACATGCCCGCGCCGCGCGTCCTCCTCCGCCCTAGCCCAGCCCTGGACTGGTCCTCGGGCTCCAGGCCTGGCTTCTGGCTTCCGCCTGCAAATTAGTGAGATGCTTCAAACTTGCGGGGTACTCCCTCCGGCCCAAGACTTCCCAGACCTCTCCACTCATCCTCCAGTTTCAGTCCTGGGGGCCTGTGTGAAGGGAAGGGAAGAACTCAGGAGACGGCGCGGCCGCGCGGTCAGCAGCTCAAGCGTTCATCGCACGCGGCGGTCTAGCAGAGCAAGAGCCTCTGAGCGGCGCCAGACGCTGCGGGCCGCCACCACGCGCCGCGCCGTGCGGGCTCTGGCCTGGCGGACTGGTCCTTGGAGGTACTGGACCCACCGGCTTCCCTCTCTAAAATAGGGAGTGGCGGGGAGAGGGTGCGGTTCCCCCAGAAGTGGAGATAGAAATCTGGAATCGGAGACTGAAGGGGGCAGGGCCTGGGACCCAGAGAGGTGCTTTGCGGTGGTCCAAGCCCCACCCGCCCAGCTCCAGAGGCCTGAGCGTTCTCGGAGGTTGCCAGGCTCCTGGGAAGGGGGTAGGTGGAACTTGGGTGGACTCTGGCTCTCCCTTTGGAGCCGCAGTGACCTCTCAACTCCCGCGCTCCTCGCCCCCACCCGCGCCAGCGTGGCGGGGGCTCCAAACCCAACGCGGAGGGACGCGGGGTGGGGGTGGGGGCTGTCGAGTAAGTGGCCAAGGACGCAACGAATCCAGGGTTCTTTAGAAACTGGAAAAGCATGGTAAAGGTCTGTCGCTCCAAGTGCCCCACCCTATTCACAGCTTCAGCACCACCCGCCACCAGTCCTCTAACGGAATGGAGCCCGCCCCTGAGAGTCCCCGCCCCCTCCCCGAGGCCGGAGGTATTAGTGCTGCTTGATCAGACCTCATTTCCTGCGAAAATGGAAACATATCCAGGGTCCTTAATAAAGTGAATGACGAGGCTTCGGGTGTAATTGGGCTTCCGGTTGGTGGCTATTTCCTTAAACTGACAGTGGAGAAAATGTAGCCCAAATGTAATTATGCGATTAACCGAAAGAAGTGTGGGGTGGATTCGCTGAGACCCGGAGGCAACGACCTAAAGTCTGAGAAATGGGTACAAGCGCTTACCCAGCCCAAGGGTCCCAGGCGCCCCGGACCTCCATACCGACCCCACATCCAAGCGCGCGTTTCTGCAAGTTTCGGTCTCTCCTCCCAGCCTGAGACTGGCCCTGCTGCTGCCATCGGAACCCATGGGATCTTTATTTATACGTTGGGGTGGGGGTGGGCCTTTTCTTTCCTTTGAGAGGAGGCGCGTCCTCCAGGGCAGCGGACCGCCTGGCTGCGAGTCCCCGGCCAGCTCCCCCAGCCCGGGCGCCCTGGCTGCAAATTTCTATGCATAATTCAATTTTCTCCGTGACTATCTAGTTAAACTCTTTAACAACAGCTACATAATTAGAATTTGGATTCCCATTAATTTTCCCTGGGCCTCGAACCATTTGCAGCTCACACTGGTAATTAATGCGATACATCACTAACTTTACCCAGCACTGGCCAGCCCCGCTCAGGTCGCTCCGCCCGCGCCGGGCAACCCCGCACGGGGCCCTGACTCAGTACCCCGGCTTACTGGGTGGGGCCCTTTCCTTCCTTCCAAAGCCGGGTACCTCGGCCCGCACACTCAAAGCCTTCTTTCTAGGAAATTTTACAATTAAAAATATTTATCGGGAACAGATTTACGTTTCTGGGTTTCCAGTCTCGGGGCGTCTGGGTAGGCTATTAAGAGTAATTAGCATCTTTTGCGCATGCAGATTTACTTCGCTCATTGCCACATAACTCATCCCTAAAAGCCGGCGCAGGCGAATGCAGGAGCCGCCGCTAGAGCCGCCGCCAAGGCCACTGCCGCCGCCCGGGTCCGACACAGGCTCCGCGGGCCCTGAGCCCCCCGCACGCTTTCGCCTCCAAATCCCCCGGGCCGAACTGCCGGCTCCAGGCCCGGGAGGCTGCACGACGAGAAAAGAAAAGAAAAAGGGGGGAAAAAGCCCCCATCCAGGAGACGAGTGACTCAAGGGCGACCTCAGGCGGCTGGCCGGGGTGAGGGGGTGGGGAGGCCGGGTTCTCCCCGCTGCCCCGACCCGGCTGTCTGGATCCCACACATGTGCGCGAGCAGGGGGGCGCCTCTATGTGTGCACGCTCGCGTCGCGCGTGTGCACATGCATGAGGTTGCTAGTGCGCGTCCCTGGGAGTACACGAGGGCGCGCGGGAAAACGAGTTGGTCACTGCCCCCCATCCACGCACCTAGCCCACTCCTTCCTAGCACCGCCGCTCAAACGCCAGTCCCAGGCCACCCAGCTAGGGCACTGAGGTTCCAGGCAGAATCGGGCTCTTCCCCTGCCTCGATTTCCCTTCTACAGAACCAGCCCCATTCAGCCAGAGGGTCTGGAGCGCGCAGTGGTGGGAGCTGGAAGGCGGGATACCGGGTGTGTTCTCAGCGCACGGCTCTCCCTGTGCGGGTGGACAGGACACCAGAGACAGGGCGGGCAGAGCCGGGGGTCACGGAACACAGACTTGCCGTTTTGCTGGGGGGCGGCCGGAGACGTTGGAGTCGGGCTGGTAGCGGAGGGTGTATGAGGAGGTGGTGGGAGGGCCTGGGCCGGGGAGCGCGGTGGCGGCTCCGGCGCTGCGGGCCGAGGCGCCCACTCCCGGCTGGTTATTAACGCTCTGGGAAGTCCGCGAGCCGCTCAACTTTCTTCTCTTTAATGAGCCTAGAAGAAGAGGCTGCCCTAAAGGGGTTTGTTCATTAAAGATGTAGCTGGAGGAATATTGTCTCATTAATTATCTGGTTTTAATTACACTCCTACCCTTTGAATCCAGAGATGGGAAAAGTTGATTCGGTGGCGCCGCCCCCTTCTGCTTAGAGTCGAGCCTGGCTAGGGAGGGGGCGGTGGGGACCACGTGTGCCTGGGAGGGTGTAAGCGGGAGTCTGGGGTGTGTCCGGCCGCAAATCCCTGTGCAAGCAGACTCCATGCCCAAGGGTGTGTGTGAACGAGGTCTGCGAAGCAATGCATGTGTCTGAGTGTGTGACCACGTGCGCGCCCCAGAGGCCATGTGGACATGACTTGTGCTCCCTGTCTGTGTGTGGGTCTGTGTGTCTGGATGTGCACGTGGGTAGCTGAGTGTGTCTGCAGACAGGCCCGAGAGCTGGGGGTGTAAGTGAACAGGCGTGTCACTGGGTAGCTACGTTTACGTGTGTCTAAGAAGGTGGGGTCCTGCTGGCACCACAAGCGACAGTGTCTGACCTGGGCTCTGGGTCTCTGCTGTGCCTCAATGTGCCCCCGGGTACATGAGTGCTGGGGGTGGGGGTCCCGGGCTGGAGCGTCCCAAGGAGCTAGGATGGCTCCAAGGACACAGCTCTGTGTCCAAGGGTCCCCACGGCTGGGGCGCCATCAGAAAACCATGGTCCCTCTGGGGAGGAGTTGTTTAAGGAGGGGTCCTCGTCCCTGCCTCGCCCCTTGTCAGGCCAGCGCGGCGCTAAAGCGGGGGCCGTTTTCCCTTTAAATCGCGGACACTTTGACAGGGGACATTAAGGACCCGGCTGCTCAGGCTGAGCAGATCATAAAACCGGACAGGCAATTTCTGCTCCCGCCAAATAGCCGGGCAAACTCGTTCTGCATCTTTGGTTTTAATGCACTAAACTGGCAGCTAAGCAGGGAGCGAGCAAACGGGGGGGGGCGTGGGGGGGCGGGGAGCCCCCCACATACAACGGCGCACACACTGGCAAACGCACAAACACCCCTTCACACCCTTGCGCCCCACGCCCCGCCCCCGACCCCCCCACCGGCGGAATTATCAACTAGAATTTGATTAATATGCAAATCGCAGGCAAACAGCTCCATATAATTCTTTCAGTGGAGAGTAATTAATCACCAGTTAAAGCAAATTAATACATATATCAATTTTGTCAGAAACATGCTTAGTTCAATCGCCCGTAAAATTGAAGTTTGAAGTATTAAGAGGCTCTGCAGAAACGCCAGGACTAAAACTTTCAAATTGATCCTATTTAGTAATCAATCAGGCTCTCCCCTCAGGTTAATCTGCCTAATTTTTCATCTCAAATCATACACTTTACTGACATGCCATCTAGCAAACAGTCGATAAAAAGTTAACAAAAATGATAACGACTCCAGCCAGAGCCGTTGTGCAGGGCGGTGGGCGGCGGGCGCTTTTGATCGCCTTTCTCAGGGTGGTTGAGTACTTGGTTTTTTCCTGGGCCAAGGGCTGGGAGCTCCTCTGGGTACCAGGAGCCTCCTGGCCCACCACCTTTGTCTGCTCCTCACTGCCCTCCTCTGCTCTTGACTCCGCTAGAACATCAGAACACCGGCGGTGACATTTCCCTCAAAGTCACCTAAAACAGTCAGCTCCCTCCCCACGCCTGTGCTTGCCTAGAGTGTCTGGAAGCAGAGCGATGTGTGTTTGTGTAGCTGTGGGCTGTGCCTCTGTCACTGTCGGTACTATGTGTATAACAGTAGGGCTGGTGGATCTGTTTAATTGTCCTGTATGCTGCCGGCTGGCTGTATTTTGCTGGGTGTGCCATGTCATATATGACTGCATCGTGTTTCCAGGCACACTGTGCGTCTGTGTGACTCTAGATGAGTATGGGGTTTCTGCATGGTGGGGCTGGGTAACTGGGTGCCTGCCTCCAGTGGGTCTGCATTGCTTCTGGGGTATCTGTGTGACACTGTGTGTCTGGGTTATGTGTGCCCTGGGTTGGCTATGTGCCCATGGACCCTCCTGGACCTCCCACTCATCTACACGTGGGTGTGTGGCCCCAGTGGGGCATCAGGCAACCCAGTTGATAGGCCCTGTCACAGTATGAGAGAAGGTACAGTTCATTATAGAGACCCAGCCACTGAGAGATGAGGGTGTCACTTCTTCCCTACTGAGTCCCTATCCCAGCCTCTGTGCTGGGGAGGCTGAGAAAAGGGGTGGAGAAGAAGGCCCCCATTTCTTGGCAGGACTAACTCCCAGCCAGGGATTCACCTCTCAGCAGAGCACTGGACCCCACACTTCTTCTCACTTTAACCCTACATTAGTCAGCGGAGGGCATGCAGTCACCCAGTTGAGGATGCCTCCATCCCGTGTACTCAGATTTCACATTCACACCCAGATGTGGTGACAACTCATCTTGAAACTTTATATACTCTCGCTGATAAATAAACCCACACAGATCCCAGGATACTCACAGATAACCAATCTTTCCGCCATCCCATCCAACCCCATTCACAGACAACTAGCCATACCCAGCTCTCCAAGGGGAAGTCTGCATGTGCCCATATGCATACCCTGATGCACAGCCATCCCTGCACACACACACATACACAAACCAGATTCACTTCCAACCCGGGCAGCAGCATCACCAATCCGCCACGCACATGTGTGCACCTTGCCAATTGGACCCTCCCCAGTTTGGACCCGGCCGAGCATCTATAGGGAGGAGGAATTTCCTTTGAGTGAGCTGGGGGGAAGCTGGGGTTGTGAGGGCAACTGGGAAATAGTGGAGCCAAGAGTGGGTCTGCAGATTATTCCAGAGAAAAAGGTTTAGTCTAGAGACCAACTTGAATTGGGGGTGGGAGGGGGGGAAGGCAGGAAGGGCAGCCTAGCCCATAACCCAACAGGCCAGCAGTGGGTACACACACACACACATACACACCTGTTCCTGGATGCACCTACAGAGCGCACACTTCCCGGCCTCAGCTGGCTTCAGAGTAAACTCACATCCAGCTGGAGGTTCCCCAGCCCACCTTCTGCTCAGTTTTCTCATGAGCCCCCTCCTTGCCCGCTATGTGCCCCCTCCCATCGTAAGTGTGAATTTGAATAGCCAACTTGGCCAGCCTGTTTGGAGCTAGGATTTTCTGGTTGTCTGTCCGTCGTTTCAGTTCCACATCAGTGTTCATTCTCCTGGTTATCTGTTCACACCAGCTCCCGCACACATTCCACACCGTAGGGTATCACTCACCCGCTGGTCACACCCACCCCAATAACAGCTTTACTCCTTTCCTCTCCATTGCACAAACTTAGTCACACCTAGTTGCACACACTAGTTTGTGATGGACACAGCAGCACACACAGTCACCCCCAGTTGCACACACTCCATTTCCATCAATCAGTTGCACATGCTCAGTTTCTCTCAGTTGCACACACTTGCTGACACACTCTGGGATGCACCCTTGATGGTGCCTGCACAACTTGCCCCCCACACACACACTCAGCCCCAGGTGTCTCCCAGGACCGGCAACTGTTGAGAGGAGAGAGGATGACTTGCTGCCCTAGATCTGGAGAGTACAGAGGTGGTACTCCAGGGGAACTCAAGGGAATTCTCCTCCCTCCAGGGTATTGCATCTCCCCCACGCACATACATACCCGGCCTGGGAATGCCCACCTCCCTTTGCTCCAGCCCCAGGAGCCTCAGCAGGCAGTTGGGGAGGCTACTTTGGGAGACATGGCCTGTGGACACACTCAGGGCTCAGGCCTGCTAACTTCTGTCAGAGACCTCCATCCCGCACCTGCACAGTCTAGGGATGCATCCATTCCCCACAGCCCTCACACCTAGAGACCAGCCACCTCCCCCCAACGCCCCACAGTGCCAGCCCCTCTACACCCACCTGGCAGCCTCCTGCCTGCTGGCCCCTGGGAGCCCAGCCGAGCCTCCCTCCCCCCACATGCCTTGCAGCTGTGTCTCTGCCCACCCTGAGCCCCTTATTTAGCAGCTCCCCCTACACCTCCGGGGTTCCCTTATGTCCCTTACCAGGTGTTTGGGGACATCTGCATTATCAGCGAAAACCTCTTTCTGGGCCCTAGGAAAGATGGTTTGGTTGTTGGGGATGGGAGCAAAGCCGGGGGGCGGGGGGTGCTGGTTCGGCGGCTGGGGCCGCACAGGACAGGGTGGGTAGACTTCTCTGGACCGGGCGACTCGAAAGGGTGGGGAGGAGGGGGTCCCCGCGGCGACGGGCAGGGGCGGGGGGGAGGCGCGCGGCCCCAGCCCGTCCCTTTCAGGGGGGACTCATGCATCAAACTTCAATTTTCCGGACGATTGAATTAGTGATTTTTTTCCTCCTGAACTAAAATACACTTAAGTCTTTGGGATTAATTACCACGTTCTGGTCCCTCAGACTGGAGTATTACTTATCCGAGCCGCGTCTGACACCGACCGACACCTCGTAAAATAAGGAACTGCGCCTCGCGGCCTCACCCGGCGCGGCTCGCAGGGCCTCCCGGACCGGGAAGACAGACCCGGGAAAGTCGAGCCGGGCGGCGCGGTGGGGCCCGGCCTGTTCGCGCACCGCGACGTCTCGCGACCCGGAGCGCGGAAGCTGCTCACACCCGGGACTTGGCAGCCCGGACCGAAGCCCCAGGCGCGGAGAGGAAGGAAGGGACAAAGCCGGGTCGCCTCCCTGGGACAGCTGGGAACCGAACGCGGGTCCGCAGAGAGGCCGGAGTCCTGGCGGCACAGGACAGCCAAGGCTCCAGGCTGCCCAGGGGCTTCACAAACCTTAACGAACCTCGCCCAGAGAACGGGCCCAGGGCCCACAGCCCCTGACGCGACCCACGCCACGTTCACACGCACATTCACACGCCGAGAGGAAACAAACGCGCCATGCACACGCCCGGCTCCCACGGAGCGCACCTTCGCGGCGCTCAGCACACACAGCCGCAACCCTCGACAGCCCCGGCAGGTGCCGCGGAAAGGCCCAGAGCCAGCACTCAAGGGCTGAGGCCCTCTCGGACCACAGGTTCCGCGGCGACACCCAGGCGCCGTCAAGGCCAGCCTAGCGCCCCGGCCCGCGCAGCCCTCTTCAGAGCCAGGAGAGCTGAACCCAGGCCTCCCCCGACCCCAGCCCCTCGCTCCCCGCCTCTGGCCAAGCCCCTCGGCCCTGGCCCATGCCGCCGACCTCCCCGCCGCCTCGCTGAGCCATAGGGCCTGGAGGCGAGCCCCAAATCGCGGTGCTCCGCGGGGCCGGCCCGCAACAGCCATCCACGCTGTGCTCGGGGCTCCGGAAACCCACGCGCAGCCTGGCGGAGGGATCGAAATCAGCAGAACTCAGGGAAGCTCGGGGCCGCCTGAACTGTGCGCCACCAAGAGCGCGGCGTCCTCTCCCGGCCTCGGCGACTCGGGCTCAGCCCCGCGGGCGCCTCGCTCCCCCTTCCTTCCGTCGGCTGTCCGGTCCTTCTTTCCTTCCGCCCGCCCTTCCTTCCAACCTATCGAAAACAACGAATTCCTTCTCGGCTTTCAAGGCCCGGGTCCAGTGCCCCCTCCTCCGTGAAGCCCCCACTACCCGGGAGCCCCGAAACCATCTGCACAAGGCCCGTGCCTGCCCCTCGGCCTCGACCTCCTGATAACATGGAGGTGAGGCGGGGCTGGCCCACTAGACTGGGAGCTCCTTGAGGGCAGGAGCCGGACCTGATTCGTTTCCATTTCCCCAGCTCCCAGAGCGGCCTGGTGGAGCAAGGCCGCACAATAAACATTTTCCGAATTCCACTGAGTTTTCCCTTTATTTTATTAATCCTTTCTCTCCCTTCTTTCCTTCTTTCTTTTCGTCTTTCCTTCCTCCCTCGTTATTTTTTATTTCTTGGTTATATTCAATTGTCATGTTTTTCAGGCTCATTAAATCCATTTAGAGACAAAAGAATAAAAGGCAGAAGGGGAAGGGAGGGGGAGGAGAGGGGGGAGGGGGAGGCCGGAGAAGCAAACAAATAACCCGCTTTAACTAGACGGGCGGATAAATGGCCCAGTTTCTCCTCAGCCCCGATGCGCCTGCTTAGCTGCGCGCCCCGCGGGCGCCGCGGCTCGGGTGGGCTTAGCCCCGGGGCCGCCGCCCCCAGTCCGAAGGGACCCGGCAGGGCCCGGCCCCGGGCCGCGGAGCGGGGAGCGGCCGTAGGTGCCAGGGCCGCTTCATTGGGATTCATGGGCGTGTTGGGCGGGCGGCCCGGGGCTCCGGGTGCGGGGCGGGGGCCGGGGGGGGGCGTTGCGCACCGCGGGCGCAGATGCCGGGGTGACCGCCGCGCCGCGGTCCCTGCGCCGCCTTTGTGCTGGGGAGGCGCGCGCGGGGACCTAATCCATCAAATTGTCTACAAATTGTGAAGAAAATTCAAAAACCATATGGTCGCCAGCGCCGGCGCGCTCTGGGCTGCGGAGGGCCGCGGCCGCGCCCGCACCCGGAGCCGCGGGGGGCTGGGCCCGGCTATTGTCGCCTGTCAGCGGCCGCCCGGGCCCATTCGTCCCGGCCTTCATGGTCCGCGCTCCGAATTACAGACCCATCCATCCTGAGAGGGGGCGATTTATGTCGCCCGGGAGGAACCGGCCGCAAGCCCGCGCGGCTGTCCGGCCTTCGCCTTCCTTCTCTCCCTCTCTTCTCTCTCTTCTCTCCCCTCTTCCCGTCCTCTTTCTCTTCCTCTGTCTCCCCTGGGTGTCGGTCGGTCTCTCTCTCTCTCTCTCTCTCTCTCTCTCTGTAGCTTTTCCTCTTTCTCTCTCCCTCCTCGGCCTTTCTCTGTCCCTGCACGTTCTCTTTCTGCTTTTGCGCTCCCTCTTTTTCTGGTTCTCTCCACGTCTCTTAGTTTCCTCCCCGACACGCACGGTCCTGACACAGGCCCCGGGGGCCCCATCGCCCGCCCGAGACCAGATGCGCGTTTCTCACATCAATTTTGAAGAGAAAGAGAGCCGAGCGGCCCGGAGGCGGGACCCCACTCTGGTGACAGCGGCCACTCGCCAGCCCAGCGACAACAAAAGCTCGGAGAGAAACTCGCTCTGTTCGGGAAAGTGAAAGCGGCTTGTGCCAGAGTTCCAGCCGCCCCCGGGGCGGTCGCTGACCTCAGCGAGCCCCTGCGAGGTTAACGTTTCTGCTTCCAGCCTAGTTCGGGGTCCAGAATTTGTGGCTGTCACTAGAAATTCACCCCAACTCTCAGACCTTTCGGGCTTCCATCTCCCGGGGCCGCCAGCACAATTCGGCCTGGCCTTAGTGCTTTCGGCCTCATTTCCCCTCCAAGGGTGAGGCCCTCCTGCAGGAACCGAAACTTGGGAGCCCCCAAATTCTACCCAGCTGTGGGACTGACTGATCCCTGCCCTGCGCCGCGGGAGCTTAACCTGTGTCCGGGGGAGCGCAGGGATAAGCCTTTAGGTCGGGGTTGGGGGGCCGGAGCCGCGGGGGAAGTCCCTCTCTCCGTACCTTTGCCCCACACAAATTAAATTTGCAGCCGTGACCTTCCGACGCACACACGCGTTTTCTCCCAGCGTTGCAAGCCTCTCTTTTCACCCGGACCTGGCGAAGCCCGTTTCCTCCCCCCATTTGCTGGCTGCAGAGAGTTTGTGGCCAAGAAACGCTTCCTCCCACTGCTTCCCCTTACCCCTCACTCTCACACCTGCCCTGAGACTCCTCCAAATCCCCCAGGCCCTGGCTGCCAGCGACCAGCAGTGGCAAGAAAAGGAGCCTGCCGCCGCAGCCCTGAAGCCGGCCCACTCACTCAGACACGGTCACCGCCGGGTCTAGTAAAATGGCAAAGACTTTATTTATCGGAGAGAGGCCTGGGGTACAGTCCGGGGAGAAGAGGGCAGGAAAAGAGCAGGGAAGGAGCACGCAGGGCCCACCCTCAGCCAACGACCCTGCTCTGGCCAAGAGGGCTCCGAGCGGGGTGTGGGAGACGCCAAATCAGATCCAGAGCTGCGGAGGAGCTGGGATGAGGGCTTGGGCCGGCCTCCTCTCTGTCTCTGTCACATGCAAAAAAATTCTAAAAAGAGTAGAAAATAATTCTAGGGCTTTGCGTTCTGTTTTAGTTGGTTGGTTGGATTTCCCCCCCACCCCCCGCTTTGTCCCCAAGAGCCGGACCCCAGCAGTCCCAGGAAATCGGGAGGGGGGACCTTAAAAATAGCGTTGTGGGCCTTGGGAGGCAGAAATGGCATCGAAAACAGGCTTCTCTCAAGTGAGGAAGGTAAGATCGATTTGAAACTTGCCAGTTAGGGCCCGGCTGCCCCCCTCGCCCCCTTCCCACGCGGGGAATAAATGCAGAAGGAAATAAAAGAAGTCAACTGCAATGGGCCGAGAGAGGCAGGAGGGAGCAGGCCGGTGCATTCGCCACATGCAGAGAAAAGTCAAAACTGCCGGGGCCGCCCTCTCCTCCAGGCCGCAGGGTTAGTGTTCGCAGCCCTCGGTCCTGCCTCACCCTCAGCAAACCGGGCAGCCCGAGAGCTTTGGAAACATCGAAATCTCCGAGCTTTTAAAAAAATAAAAGAGAGAAAGAGAAAAAAAGAATCAGGCTGCCGTGGGAGAGCCCGCCATCCACGTTTAACTATCTATACAGAAGCCATACTCAGTCGCACCGCGAGGGCTCTCCAGACAGCGGAGGCCGAGCGCGGCTGCCGGCCCGGCCGGCCCGCCCGGGTTTATTGCTTCGAGAGAGAAGATGAGGCTGCCGGGAGCCAAGGCCGGGCCTGGGACAGGGGAAGAGGTGGGAGTGGCAGAGGGGGGGTCCCAGCTCCCCTCGGCCGTAGGGTCCCGGAGGCTGCGGGCGTGCGGGCGCGAGCAGCCCGGGGCGGCGGCAGAGCCCGAGCGTCGCTCAGTCGTCCACGTCGATCTCTTCGTCTTCCTCGTCCTCCGAACAGTCCTGGCTGCTGGCCGGCTGGTCCGTGAGCGGAGAGGCGGGCGAGAGCTGCAGGGGCCCGGCTCCCGGGACCTGCGGGGCGCCTGGGGGGAGCGCCGGGGAGCCGGGCCTCGACTTGGCCCTGCCGCAGCCGCCGCCGCCGCCGCCGCCCGCGGCCTCCGAGTTCTGCTCGAGTTCGGCCAGCGCCACGATGTCCATCTGCCCGCTGGGGCCCAGTTTCTTGGCGGACTCCACGTCGGCCTTCATCTCCTCCAGGTCCCGCTTGAGCTTGGCGCGCCGATTCTGGAACCAGGTGATGACCTGTGCGTTGGTGAGGCCCAGCTGCTGAGCGATTTGGTCGCGGTCGGCAGGGGACAGGTACTTCTGATAGAGGAAGCGCTTCTCCAACTCATAGATCTGGTGGTTGGTGAAGGCCGTGCGCGACTTCCGCCGCTTCTTGGGGGTCTGCCGCTGTCCAAAGATGGTCATTCCGTCGCGGCCTACGAGGAAACCACAGTCTAGACTCGTGCGGGGGCGAGGACACCCCACCCAGGCTCTCGCCCTTCTAGCCCCCACTACACCCAGGCGCGTTGACGGCCTGCGCCCTGCCTCTGTTCCCTTCTCCGCTTTGTATTGGCCCCTAGTACCAGGGCAAACCTCGGCTATGGCAAAGTCTCCTTCCCCCGTCTCAGTTCTACCGGAAGACCCTAAGAAAAATTGTTTTGTTCTCTGCCCCCCACCTGAGAGTTGGTTTGAAAGACTGGAGAGTTGGAGGGAACCAGATGGGGACCCACCCCCTCCGTAATGTAGTGTGAAAGGCACCCGGACTCTACCCTGACCATAGGGTACCAGCAAAAGGCTCTGGAGCCTCTACCCCTGGGAGCAGGGCTTGGAGCGCCCAGGTCACTGGTAACAGGAAAGAGACGGGCAGAACGCACAGAATGCTGAAAGAGCTTGGGTTCCTGCCAACCCTCCCCGGTCACCCCGACTCTTGGCTACACAGAGGTCCCTAGGAAATAGGGTTTGGGTCCTCTCCCACCCATTCCCACTTCCAGCTACAGCGGCTAGTGCTGGAGGGCCCTGGCGGCTGGCAGGGGAGAAGATGGGCAGGGGGACCGGGCGTGGGGCGCCGGGCGTTGGGCGCCGGGCAACCGGGCGGCGGCACCTACCTTCAGCCGCTTGCAGGACGCTGACCTCCAGTCCCTTAAAGGTCTTGCTGGCGAGCTCCTCCAGAGCGCACAGTGGCGAGGTCTGCGAGAGCAGCGCGCGGCCCGCTAGGGGCAAGCCGCCCGGCGCGTGCTTGTCCGCGGCGGCCAGCAGGTGCGCCGCCCCGCACAGCGAGTAACTTCTCCGCACGGACGGCTTGTTGAGGATGTCTTCGATGCTGAACGGCGTCAGTGGCTTGTTGGAGTTGGCGGGCGGCGGCAGGTGGTCCAGAGGGCTGCGCCGCCGCTCCTCCCCTGGCGCCGCCTTGCCGTCCTCCTTGGAAGTCATCTCGGCCTCGTTCGGTGGCCCGGCCGGGGCGGCTGGGGCCGCGGGGACCCAGCCCGCGGGCAGCTCGGGAGCCGGGCGACTGCGGGAGGGCAGGAGGCCGCGCCGGGCAGGGCGCGGGCAGGGCGCGGGGTAGATTAACGCGGCGGCTGAGGCGGGCAGAGCCTCGCGGGGCCCCGGGAGGAGGGCGCTGACGCGGGCGCCGCCGCCGCGGCTTCCAGCAATCCGGGGCCGGAGCCGGGGCGCGCCACGCGGGGCTCCAGTTTCGCCAGCCCCGGTGCTATTTAAAGGTGTCAGGTGGCTCCGCGGCGGCTCCTGGCCCGGGTCCTGGCGGCGGCAGTTGGAAAAGCCGAGGCGAGGGCGCCGATCCCGGACTGCTAGGGGAGGCGGAGGGACGGGGCAATTGACTATTGCTAACAAGTTAGCCTTGATCGAGGAGTAATCAATTATCCGCAGTGGCACTTCTATCTCTTCCTCCTTTCTCCCTATCTTTCTCCTCTTCTTTCTCTCTGTTCTCTCTCCTCTCTCGCTCTCTCTCCCTCTCTCTCCCTCCCTCTCTGTCTCCTCTGCTCCCCCCGTCTCTCTCCTTCTCTCTCTCTCCCTCGCCCTCTCTTTCACTCTCTGTCTGTCCAATGCAGGCGGCTCTAAGTTGGGAAGCTCATTAATTAGCGGGCCGGGGGTAGGAGGAGCCGGCTGGAATTAGCCTGCCTAATGCGCCTGTCAGTCCGGGCGCTGCGCGCTGCTCGGCCCGAGCTGTTTGTAAATTACATTAGCAGCGCCTTTATTGCACCCGGACCTCCGGCACCTCAGCCGCCCCCACCCCAAACTGCGAGCCGCGCGCCCAGAGCATCCGCCTCCCACCGGCCTGGCTGCGATGGCAGCGCCGGCCCGGAAGTCTCGGGCTTTCCGACCCGGGATCTGAGGCCCGAGGAGTGCGGCGAGAACCCCAGCCCGGGAGGCTACGCGGGCCAGGTAAGACCAGGAGCCCGGGTGGGCCCCGCCAGCGCCCAGTGCAGACTTTGCTGAGCTCTCAAGGACCCAACGCCCTTCCCCTGGACCCTCTTCCCGGGCCCTGGGCTCTAGGCCTGGGGAGAGAGAAGCTGCAGCCCCCGGGCTGGCCCGCGGGAGGTGGGAGCAGGCTCCACAGTCCTAGGTGGGACGACTCAGGATAGGGGACCCCAAGGGCTGGGAGAGGGGCCCAGTTGGAAGGCTCAGCCTTCCCCACGGCGGGAGGCGGAGGGGAAAGTTGCTTTCGCCTCTGAGCGCCGCATTTCCCGGCCTGAGCCCGAAGCGGCTGCCCTACCTCCTCCCGCAACAGCGCACACTCTTTCCTCCAGCCGCGGCTGTCGGGGCCGGCTGGGGCCACCGTTAGCCCGAGCACTGGCGTCCGACGGGCAGCCCGGTCCGGCGCCGGGGCTAACGGGGCCGACTCGGGGCCTCCCCGCGTCGCTCTGCCGGGGCCCGGGCCGGGCTCCGCTGCCGGCGCCGCCCAGCCCAGCGCCGGGCTTGAGTGCACCGCCCCGCCGGCCGACTCCAGCTGTTCCGGATGCGGGGCGGGGGCCCAGAGGGGTCGGCCACGACTCGGGCAGAGCTCTCAGGAACAGCGAGAGTCAGGCAGGGGACTGGGCATCCTACCGCCGGGACCCTGTGTGAATCGGGCGTGCATTTCGTGTGCATCGGTATTTGAGGATGTTGATGTTTTTGAATATGTTTTTGGGTGTGGCATGGTTCTCCTTGTGCATATTCATGTAAACGTATGTGAACCTGTGGGTTTATCTGTATGTTTTAACACCTACCTGTGTCTGTCCTTTCTCTGAGGCATCCCAGTGAGCTGAACCCCAGGCCCTCTTCTCTCCTTTCCCAGGGTCTGGTTTGTTTTTTGCTGTGGGGCTGCTGGCTCTGCCCGTCTAATTTTCCATTTCTGTCGGAGAAAGGAGGGGAGGAGGCGGGGGCTAGCCAAGAGAGGAAAAGTTGCTCCCCACACACAGCTCCCTCCCTCTGTCTGAGCAGCCCGGGCCTTTTCCCTGGCTTTGTTTGTAAACTCAGGAGAGGGGAGCGCGCTTGGGCAGCCTGCTTGGACCAGAGAAGGGCTGAGAGCTGCCGTGGGGAGGGCTGTGGGCCTAGCCCAGAGATTGGTGTGGAAAGAATAAAATCTTTAGGGCTTCATGTTCCCCATCCCCACTGCAGGGAGTAAGGGAAGGCAAACTGGCGTGTAGGACAGGGGACAGCTGGTTCTATCCCTTGGTGCCTTCAGCATAGGGGCCTCTGTGCCTGGGGGATCATTTTCTTTATCTTCACATTTAGTTATTTGTTTGAAATAATGGCTCCTTGCTCCTTGTGTAAAAGGGACCATGTGGGGAGAAAGGATTCTTGTTTGGAGACCCCAGCACCTGGTCCCAGACCTGCTCAGAAGTGTTGGGAAGAGCTCCCTACCCCCTCCCTATCTTTGCCCTGCACTTGGGGTTGGAGGGGGCGGGCATCGGGTGCTCAGGCTCAGGAATGGTAAGGATGGGGAATTTTAGTTCCCTCAGAGCCACAAATCCCTCTCCAGGGCAGGGCTGACTCTGAGGCCTCCACACTGCTCTGGGAGCCACAAGGTGATGCTGGGCTCCACAGTGATGGCATGGGGTCCAGGGACCAGTGGAGAGGGCCCGAGGGAGGGGGGCAAGCAGCTGGACCCTGAGTGTGGAAGCTCTGGCACCCCAGTGGGGTCTGCCCTCTGCCTCACTTCCTGCCCTCAGGATCCCAGTCTCTGCCTCTGGACCCTGCCCTTTCCTACCATAACCCCACACCCCCACTCCAGTACCTCAAACAAGCCACACACCCCTATGCTGGCAGCAGAGACCCCTCCAGTCAGGGAACAAGGACTCTTGGGTCCCTATCGCCAGAGAGGGAGAGAGAGGCCCGCTTCCACCCACCCACATTCTTCCTGTGGGCACTCTTTACTCTTCACAGGTTGAGACATTAAGGGTAAACCAAGGCCCTGCTGTGGCCCATCCCCCTAGCCCCTCAAGACCAGAGGAGTTCAGGGTTACAAGACTTCCAGGAAGGTGAGAAGTGTGAATTTGGGGAGTAAAGGGATGGGTGCCTAGAATTCCTCCGCTGGAGCCCTCCCCCCGTCCCCCATGGACCATCGTGTCAAAGTGGAGAGCATAGTCCAGTCATCTGATGTTTGACTTTCACTTTCACTCACCATCGCCAAACCTTCTCTTCCCTGCTGCCCAATACCGCGGCTTTGCTATTTTAGCCTAATTGACTTCTCTCGGCCAAACCCGCTCCAGCGCCCTACACTGCTGGGGACTCAAGGAGCACGTGGCGCCACCCGCCGTTTTGTTGTTTTGGGTCCGGAACAACATCTTCGATCTACCCGCCCAGGCCTGCTTAGAAACCAGCCCAACTACCCACTGACCTTTTCCCAAACCCACGATTTTCATCCCCCGGATCCCAGTGGACCCGCAGTTTCTATCTTCTAGATTCCTAGTTGCCCAAACCCACCGGCCTCCCATTACCCACATATAGAGCAAGGAGCTGTATTTTGGGTTTGCGGTCCCATCCCCTCCGCCCCCGCCCACTCCCCCCCCACCCCCAGATTGCGAGATTCTTGAGGGCTTGAGGGCGGGGACCTCTGTCTAGGGATTCTGTCCTCCCTGGATCCTTGCAGGCTGGGGCACCCAGCTCCTTCCGCCTGTTGGTTGAATGTTTCCATCGAGCAGCTGGGGTATAAACGATTGTATAATGTCGAGGGGCAGGGCTTGGGCCTGAACTGTCCTTCCTCAAAGAAGGAGTTTCGGAGATTTGGAGAACCCAAAAGGGGAGGGTCTCAGGGTCAGAGGGGTAGGGGTTGGTGGGAATGAACCCTGCCAATTGCTCTGAGGCTCGGAACCTTCTCCCCTCACCCTTCCCCAGAGGGACTGGGGTCCCTCCACCCTCAGTCAGCTGGGGGGCATCATCTCCCCTTGAGCTCAAATGGCTGGTCCCTGGAGTTTGCTCTGCAGAGGGAATGCCTGACTTCAAAACCCCAGGTCCACACTGGAGTCTGACTCCAGAATTCCTGTGCCCTGCCTACACCAATGGGATCCAGTCTTATTCTCTCACCAAAGGAAGGGAAAGAGATTATGCTGCCCCAAATCTGCTTCCCCCCCAGTTTAGGGATATTCCAGGCAAAGAAGAGGAAAAGTGCATTACATAATTTGCCAGGATAAGGGGACCCTGTAGACCCAAACAAAACGAGTTATTCCTTAGCTGAGAAGAATAAGTCCCATAAACCCTCCAGGCTGCATCAGCTTCAATTGGGGTTGTTTGGGTGGCTCCATTTGTTTCCAGATGACTAGGGTAAAAGCCCAGGATGGCTCTCAGGCCAGAGCTTCCCTCAGAGCAAAGGGTCTAACACTGCTTGTAACGAGTTAATTTTCCAACCACCATAAGATCCAATCGCTTTGTCCCCCTAGGACCTGCTGCTCTGACACTCCGTGTGGAATTCGGAGTGTTTCTTCTGTGACCGGGATGTAGAGTCTGCTATAGACAGCCTCCTGCCGCCCTGACTGAGCGAGGACTGAGGACTACCCACTGGATTTTATATTCTGCCCTGGGCCACTGTCTGTAGAAACAACAACAACCGTGACAATAAATAAATACCATAAGCCCTTGCCATGTGCTTGGCTCCGGGCTACGAGTTTTAGTGCCATTTTCCCTTTATTATTCACCACCTTGGGGAGGTAACTACTGCTATTACCTAGTACCTGAATTTTACATGTAAGGAAATTGAGGCACAGAGAGTTTAAATAACTTGTCCAAAGTCACACAGCCTGTTTTGGAAAAATCAGGATTTGAAGGCTGGTCTTTCTGACTCAAGTCTGTGTTCTTAATCTCTAAGCCTTGGAGTTCTTAACCAGGAGCCCCCAAGAGTTCTTTAAATGGGCTTGAGGGGATTCTGTAGACCCCAGAAATTGTATGTAAAATTGTGTGTGTGAGCCTAGGTAGACAAATTTTTCTGGGGGCAATATTACATAATTTACTGGATTCTCAAAGGGGTTGGAGAGCCAGAAACAGGTTAAGACCAGAAGCAGACCAATGAGGAAGGGGGAGGGAAGCTGCCTCCCTACCAGCCTGGGGAACAGGGAGGTAGCTACTCTAAAATTCATTCTGGATTCCAAGCCTGCTCCTGTACCTGCCCTGCTTTTCCTGACCAGATCCAGTTCTCAGGACCTCTGCTGGCAAGGAGAGATGGGGCGGGGTCTGTAGCCAGGACACCCCTTTGGAGAGCAACCCCTCCTGCTTCTCCCCTCTACACTTCTTTTGTGAACTGCATCTATTCAGAGTCTTGTGGCAGGGAGGTCCGGCCATGTGGACCCACCTCTCTTGGCACTTCAGCCTTGCATGAGGGATCTACTACCCCTTAGAAGTGTGGGGGTGCTAGACAGAGACCACAGAGTGATAGAGATGGAAGAGACAAGTTCCTGGGAGGTGCTCAAGGCCCAGGTGACTACAATCGGCAGCCTCCAGAACAGTCCTTTCATTTGGTCCTAAGCTTTGCCTCCCTTATCCTGGGGCTGGAATGGTCCCCTTTTGTCCCTTCCACTCCTGGAAACTCTTGCTCTGCCTTTAGTGCTCAGGTCCAAACTAATCTCCTTGGAGAAGCCTTTCCTGATCTGTAAAGCTCCTCTGTGCTCCTTAGCATACCCATCTGAGGGTCTCTAACACTACCAGGAGCGTGCTGGCTTGTCTGTCTGTCTGCCCTTCTGCCTCTCTCTCTACCTGGCTGTGAACATGGAGGGAATGAATCTTCTTTCCATGCCCCTGTCAATCTGGCTTATAGCAAGCACTCCCCCAACATTCGTTGAATGAATAAACTAAATGAATAAATAAGAGACAAAGAGAGAGATGAGCAGGGACCTCTCAGGCTGTGCCCCAGAGAGGATGAAGGTATGAGGGAAGGGCTGGTGCATTTTCTCTGCCAGCTGTGTGCAGATGTGTGGGAAACCCCTGCTGCTCACGCTCCAAAACACACAGAAGGGCACAGAGACCTCATTCTTTAATGCTTTTTGGCTCTTAGGGGAGGGGTGCTTGTGGGTTCTGGACACAGCTGTGATATGGCCTGATCCAGGGGTGGAGTTTGTTCATTTTTATTTTTATTTTTTTAGGGTGTAGTAGTGGTGGTGAACATAATGTGTAGGGTTCAGAAGCAGAGAAGAAGAACTGAGAAGATGGGGAGTTGTGGGACAGCCAGGGGTGGCAGGGAAGAGACATCCCTCTCCCAGTAACCCATGCTCTGTGGGTAAAGGAACCAAAGATGGGGTGGGGGGCTGACTCTGTTCTCAGTAGAGATGGCTTGTGACTTGAGTGTTAAAAATCCAGGAGCGGGGGCGGATGTGGCTCAAATGGTTGGGCGTCCGTCTGCCATATGGAGGGACCTGGGTTCGATACCTGGGACCTCCCGGTAAAAATAAATAAATAAAATAAAATAAAATAAAATAAAATAAAAATCCAGGAGCATTTGGGTGGGTGCAGAAGCAAAGGCCATTCTCCAGGCAAGGGAAACAGCCAATCAAGAGGCCAGAAATGTCAGCCAAGGGGGAATCAGGGGGCCCCTCTATCTCTCCCTCAGTGGCCTGGGCTTTGAATTTGCTAGGGGTGAGGAGGGAGAGCCTTAGTCACACCCCGGCAGGCCTGCAGCTTGGGGGCAGGACCTGATGGGCTCCTGGGTGGCTATGCGGGGCTGGGATGTTGGAGAGAGGCTGCTCCTATCCCCCTTGCTGTTCGCGGGCCAACAATGAGGGTGCCATTTTCCTAGGCGCTCCAGAAGCCCCAAGATCTGGTCCTCTCCCCTTTCCGCCTCCAGCTCAGCCGGCCCAGTAACTCCCCAGCCTGAGCAAAACCGCTAGTGGAGGTCGGCAGCCCGCTGTTCTACCGAAGTCTCCCTGCCCGCGGGGGTCCGGAAGCGGCAGGCCGGGCAGTGGGGCCCGGGCCAGGGCACGTGGCTAGAGGGAGGGCCCGACGGGAGGGGCAAGGAGGCTGAGGAGCGGGCCAGCGCGCCAGGCGAGCGCGGGAAAGGCCTGAGTCAGGCTCCTCGTAATAAACTGCGCGTGAATAATTCAGCAACAGAGCAGGGGCTCACTGCATTAGCGCCGCCACCGCCTGCGTCGCCCCTCCGGTCCCTGTCGAAGGGAAGGGGCCACTAATGCGCGTGAGGAGGGCGGCGGGATAGAAGGTCCCCTCCCGGTCTGTTTCCACGAGTCTGGCCCTGCCGAATCCCGATCCCCCATCCCCTCTGGCCCCCTCAGCTAAATTGCTACCGTGCCCCAAGACCCGGGGCAAGAAAGGACAGGCTGCGGGACCGAGGCCGGAAAAGGCGGCGCGGGGTTCGACCTGCAGTGAGCTTAGCGGCCGCGGCGCCCACTCGCAGCGAGAACGTGGGCGGCGTGGCTCTGGGCAAAGCGGGAACGGCAGGCACTGACCTGCGCTCGGAGCCCAGATTCCCCGGTTCTGCTTCGTCCCGGCCGGGATTTTCCTTGCAATCTAAGTGAGGCGCCCGGGAAGCGGCAGGACCTTCCACCCGCTCTGCCCACCCCGCCCCCGCAGGGTCCCCGGGCCTCTGACCCGGTCTTTCTTGGACTGGCGGATCCAGCCCCGGCTGCACCACAGCCACTCAGCCAGTCCGGGCTGCTGCGCTCGCCCGGGCGCGGGAAGGGAGACCCAAGCTGCGCCAGGTGGGGTCTGGGAGACCCGCAGAGTGTGTGGTGCCTGCAGCCTTATCTCACTGGGGCCGAACCAGCTCCCCTTGGCTTTTTCCACTTCCTATATTTCCCTGGGTTCCGGCTCTTAAAAGATCGCAGTCGTCTCATCTCAAATCCACCGACGCTAAATTCCTTCAACAACCCCCACGCCCTTTCCCTCCACTGGGTCGACCCCACCCTCTCCCGCTGCCCCCTGCTTTCCCCCACGCGGTGACTCTCGGGCCGAAATCCTCGCACCGACGCCGCTGGGCCTTCCCGGACAGCGCGACAAGGCCCCCAGCGAGATCTTCACCGCGTGTCCTGCGCAGCGGGATCCGGAAGCCACGCTGCAGGCAGCTGCAGCCTCTCCCCGCGCTCCCGCTCCGCACCAGTCCCCACCCCCCAGCAGATCTCTTTGGGAAGCTTCCTCTTTATGTTGTCTCTTCCTGTTCCTCTTTCCTCGGCCTCTACACATTTTTTCTTTCTCATTCATTTTTCTCCGGAAGAGTTTCCGTTTGGTGATGTGCGCGAGGCCTGAGCTTCCTCTACTCGTAAGGCCTCTACCCGAGCCTGGGTTTGCGGCCAAATCTCGGACGGCTTCCTGGAGGCTGCAGCACAGCAGGCTCGGTGTCTTCGCAGAGGCAGGTGAGGTGGGGCTGGTGGCAACTTGACCTCAGATAGCTCCACGGCCAACCAATGTGTGATCTTGGGTAAGTCTCTTAACCTCTCTCGGCCCTGATGGGGACAAAAGGTAGGAGGTTCAGGGAGGGTGAAGGGAAATAAGCCTTTGCATTCGTTTGGGGATGGGAGTTGCCTGTGTTGGGACCTGAGAAGAAAGTGAGATTCGCGAGAATTCTAGGCCTAAAATAGCCACTTATTTTAATATTTGGGGAGTGGTTGGTGGCTGCTTTTCTCTCTCTCTCTTTCTTTCCTTCTTTCTTTCTTTCTTTCTTTCTTTCTTTCTTTCTTTCTTTCTTTC
>JAKSZT010000380.1:6397733-6431290 GCA_026826555.1 Tolypeutes matacus
CCTTCCTTCCTTCCTTCCTTCCTTCCTTCCTTCCTTCCTTCCTTCCTTCCTTCCTTCCTTCCTTCCTTCCTTCCTTCCTTTTTCACAGATGATGGAGTGCAGGCATTAGAAATCTTCTCTTCAATCTTCATCTCATCTTCATTTTGCTGAAGAGGAAATTGAGGTTAAGAGCACATCACGGAACTGGAACCCAGATCCTGTTTGAAGCTGCTCCTGCGGTTAAGGCACGCAGCCTCGCCTTGGACAGGTAAATTGAGCACTCGCAGAGTCAACAGTGACCTAAGTGGGAAGGGGTTAGACTGACTCTCTAAGCGCTCCTTTATTCCCGTGTTGGGAAAGCTTTGAAATTCTTATATTCAGGTAAACGATTTTGGCAGCGCCCAGACAAGGATGGAAGTAAGACCCAAGGAGGGACTTATGGCATGTTATGTGAGAGCCTCTGGGTTGGGGAAGTGAAGGCAACTTTCTCCGGAGCTTGGGGAGGAGGAGGCGACTGGGCCAAGGTAGATGCTACCTTTCCCTATCTTTCCTTCTTTGAGTCTGTCGGTCCGCTCATGAGTCTGTCTGTTCTGTGGGCCTACGTCCCTGGCAGTTCTGGACCGAGGGCGGGAAGGAGCGTGGGGCAGCGGGTCTGGCCCAGACGACTCCCACCCCACCCCCCAACTGCAAGGTGGGATCGGCCTAGGGGAAGCTGAACGCCGGGGTCTGGGACTCCCTTCTGGCCGGAAAAGGCTGAAGTTCCGCTCCCCCGCGGCGGGGTCACCGGGTGGCCGCCCCGACAGGCCCCGCGTCCCGCGCCACATGTCCCATTACATTGTATTTATGTTTCACTTTATTGTTTTTTTTTTTTTTTTCTTATTATCGTCTCACTCTGGGGGAGGCAAAGAATATAATATATTCATCTTTATTATACCGAATCTGTGTGAAGCATTTAATAAAACGCTGTTTCCACACAGCCAGGGATGTTAATGTGAGCTATTCTTAAATTAATGCTCCTGTAGTGAGGGTTCCTCGGCCACAGCGCCTGCTGCTGGCGGGTCTGAGGAAACGCAGGCTTCGGCCAGCGCGCGCGGGACGCCCACCTTGCAGCCCCGGAGTCCCTCTGGTCTGGACGTCTCAGTTTCGGCGCCCACCCTCACGAGTCTCTCAGACAGCTCTTGGGTCCCAGACTAGGAAGGGGCTCGGAAAAGCCAGGTTCAAACCCCATCCGCAGTGTGTCTGGATGTGCATTATTGAATTATGAAAGTAGGGAAGCCAAGCCCTCTTCCCTCCCCCCTCCAGCCCTCCTGATCCCTGGCCCCCACCCTCAGGGTTTTCCACAGCCTACAAGCTTTACATTCTGCCCCCTACACACACACATACACACACACCCCAACACACCAAAGTACTTGGGGACACCCATGAGAAGGAGAAACAGTCACTTGACTTCCCATATCCAGGCCCACTGCCCAATGTCCTTTAGAGTTCCCTGTCTGGTTCCCTTTAGGGCCCAGATCTGAGCACACCAGCCTTAGACTGTACCAGTGCTGAAGAGGGAGGGAGGTAGGGACCCAGGCCAGGCAGGAGGAGTTGTGTGGGAGAGGCTGGAAATGGACAGTTGGGTGCCCTGGTTAGGTTTAACACCCTCCCATAATTCTCAGGCCCTCTTGTGCTCCTATTGCCCATCCTTGGGGGTGGGGGCTGCACCAGGTCATCCCATATCCTGTATGCCACTGGTGTGTCTTTGGAGACTTATGGTCCTGGAGAGATTTGACAACTCCTGCCTGGGGTCTGGTTGGGGGACATGGCACAGGCTTACTGTGTGTCAGGGCTGGAACTAGGATAAGTCAAGTGTGGTGCCTAGGATACAAAATTAAGGAGGTGCTTACCCTCAGGTACTGTATGTCCCCTTAAATTGTGTACCCTTAGATACCTCACTTGCTGTGACAAAGATGATGATTTCAGCTCATCCTTGGAAATCATTTCCTTACAGGTAGAAGTGTAAACAATGGAATTAGCTGTCTTGTTGGGCAGTGAGCTCCCCAACATGTGGAGTATGCAAGCAGAACATAAAACCTGCTGAGAAGGATAATAAGCACAGTCTTACCATCATCATCACCATCATTATCATCATTTCACTACCACTTACTTTGTGCCAAGCACTGTGCTAAGAGCTTTACCCACATTATTTCATGTAATATATATAAATATGTTTCAGCTGAGGATGGGATATCAGAGTCTCTGACTTCTTTGGGTCTTTTCCAGCCTTGGGAGTCTATTGCTGCAGAAGACAATAGACTGTTGATTTTGGTAGGTTTGTTGCATTATAGTTATTATTTGTGGACCTGTTTAATGACATTTACTAATGCGTAAGGTCTTCGAGGGCAGGGACTGTAACTAAGCTCATGTTTTTACCATTTCCCCCTGTTTCCAGACCTGGCCCAGGGCTAGGCACACCGCAGGTGTTTAGTAAACGTGTATTGAACAAACACATGAGTAAACAAATGTCTAAAAGCTGTCTGTCTACCTGGCCATCTGCTTTCTGGGCTGTGACCAAAAAAAAAGGCCATTAGGGGGGCTACAGGAGGAGCCTGTACCACTCCTTTAGTCATTGTCCCTCTTCCCCCTCAGCTGAGCTGAGCTCAAGTGGACACTTGTAGAGACCCCTCCTGCACCCCCCACATTGTGCACCCAGCCCTGTGATAGTTTGTGGGTAAGACAAGGGCCAGCATAAGTTCTGCCTGTGCATTAGGAACTTGAGTCTCACACTGGACAAGACTTGTGGAAACCATTTGGGTGGGAGAGGGGGCCTCTGGGAGATCAGGGCAGGGAAGGGTCCTATGGCCAGAGAAATCTGCCTGGATTGGAACTGGAGCTAGGCCTTGAAGGATGGGTAGGATTGAGTGGCTGGAGGGAAGAAATAGAGCATTCCAGTTTGGATGCAGGAGGTACAGCAAGAGTAAAGGGACAGAGGCAGAAATGCTAGCCATAGCTTGGGGTACAGGCAGGCTAGAGCACAGGAGAAAGGTAAGTGGGAAAAGGTGTTTGTGGTCTTGGATGTCCAGATGTAGAGCCATAGTTTAGAAATCGGGGTTCAGAAATCAGGACCCACAACCTGGAGCCTGGAAATAGCCAGAGTCTCAATACCAGAATCCAAGACCAGAGTCCAGAATTTAGCCTTGTCCAAAGCTGTCCTCTCGGTTGGTGTAGGATGCCACTTTGGGGATTCTGAACTCAAGGTTCATGAGTTTATTGGGTAACAAGATGGAGTCTTCTAATTGGCTTGGCCCAGAAAACCTAAGGTCTGGCCCGAGCCCAGAGCCAACCCAGGCCCACCTGGAACCTGCCCCCCAGGACTGGTGTGAACAGCTGTCTTGGGTCTCCCCAAATCAGAATCTGAAGTCTGGTATTATCTGCAGCCCAGGCACCCTGAGCTGCGGTGGGAGTCCCACACCAACATGCCTCTGCCCTGCCCCCATCCCGTCCACCCTCTGATACGGGTGGGATCTGGGATTCTAGGTTGGACTCAGCCTGGGCCAGGCTGCCGGAGGGTGGAGCCATGGCGCCTGCGGTGGTGCCAGCTGAGTCGGTGTGTAGGCGTAGCTGTGCCGGCCTGTCGCGGAGCGCAAGCCTGCCAAGGAGCCGGAGCGCTGTGCCGCGTGGAGGGTGTCAGGGGTGGTATTGTCGGCGCACAAATGCTCAACTTTATGTACTTTTAACTAGAGGTGTAACAGATGGCCCCGTTTCTGTCCAAGCCAGGGAGACTGGTGCCCATTCCGGCTGCAGCCAATCAATCCCGCCACTCTGGGGGGAGCTACAAGCTGGGCTGGGAGGCCTGGAGCCAGCAATCGTGCAAAGCTGTCTGCTCGGGCTGGCCCAGCGTTGACTCTGCCAGCCGCTCAGCCACGGGCCTGGGGAGGCAGGAGGGCAGGCGAGCGGCAGCCATGCCCAGCAGCCCAGTCAGAGGCCTGTCTGGGAGGGAAGGCCTGAACCAGCCCATCAGGCCCCACGTGGCTGATGAAGACAAAATCAAGTCCCTAACCCTCTCCACTGCTGTCCTCATTCTCCTGTGGTCTCCTCTCAGTATTAACCCCCAAATCTCTAGACTGGAGATGCTCCAGCTCCTAATTCTGCAGTGTCCAGCACTGTGGACACCAGATGTTGCTTGGGGTGGGTGGTAGTGCCATTGGGAGGAAAAACCATGGGACTGTGGAAGGCCCTTCATGAAGAAATGCCCAAGACAGTTAGAGAAAATGAGAAAACAGCAGGATCCAAATCCCAGAGCTGGAAGAAACTGTTAATTAATCCATACAATATGTTCTTAAAGTCAGTCAACAAACACTTGGTGAAAGCCTACTGTGTGCCAAGTCCTTTGTTAAGCACTGGGGACACAATGATGAATAGGATAAAATTCCTGTCCTTGAGACCTTCTCAGGGGGAGACAGACAAGTACACAGATATTTGAAACAATGAGCTAGGGCTCATAAAAATCTCCATTGTGCTGTGGAAGCACAGAGCAGGAGCATTTAACCCTGCCTGGGAGATCCAGGGAAGATTTCAGCAGGGGTTGGCCTCTGAGCTCAGTTTTAAATGATGAGTAGGAGTTTTCTCTGTGGTGAAGGCAGAGAAGGGCATCTGACGGAGAAGGAACAACATGTACGAAGACAGTAAGAAAGAACACAATGAATGTAAGGATCTGAAAATATGTGAGTGTGACTGAGGTTTGAGGCATGGGAGGAGGAGTGGAAGGGATGAGGCTGGACAGGGGAAGGGCCAGGCCTGGGAGGTGATGTCTTGGGGTGTACAACAGGCTGGTAACCTGACACAGTGGGTCTCTTCCCTCAGGGCTGCTCCTGTGACCTGGTGGGAGTCACCCCACTGCTTTCTTCCTGGGACCACAGGGAGTGAGGGAAGAAAGAGTTAGGGCCTAGCAGCATGTGGGCAAGGCCAGAGCTCAGGGAAGAAACCCTGCCGATTCATCCTCCAAAGTGATCCTCGTCCTGGCCTGCTTTCTTTCTTGCTTCGAGGGACAGGACCGGGAACCTGGGGCTGACTCTGCCCCAACCCTGTGCCCAATGGACTCTGATGGACTCCTAAAAGCAGCCTATCCATAGGTTTTCCAGAGAGCACTCAGAATTTCACTTACTCATTCATTCATTCATTCATCAAACATTGAGTACTAGCTGTGTTCAAGGCCCACTCAGGATCCTGAAGTAAACAAAGCATTGTTCTGGACTGTGAGGAAGGAGCTTATGTCCAGATACAAGGGGGAGACAGGGGTCTGGGCAAGACTTCTTCTGTTTGCAAGAAACAGCAGCTCATTTGAGTAATCACAGAAAAAGCAGGGCCTTTTGTATAGAAGTGCAAGGTTTGGGCTTTGGTTTTCAGTTAATCCTCATGGGAACGCTGTGAGTTAGCTAATATCGCTATCCCCATTTTGCATATGGGAACACTGAGCCTTGAGATTGGGTAACCTGCCCCAGGTTCAAGCCAGGAAGTGGAGGAGTCAAGATTCTCGGTGGGGTCTGCCTCCAGAGCCCCAGCTCACAGCTGCTCCTGACCTCCATGCAGCACCGAGAGCTTCCTGGATTTCCTCATAATTTCTCATAACCGTGACTTGCATTTGACCAGGCGGCCTCTCAGAGTCTCTCTCTACATCACCTCCACTAACTGCTCTAGTCTCTCAGTATTTCATCGTTCAAATTCCCATGAGAGGAAATTGGATTGGCCCAGCTCATCTTTTAATGCCAGGCCACATCATAAGCAGCTACCCAGCCAAAGAGCTGGGTGGGAGTGGGGCTGTTTCTACAGAAGAGGCTGTGTGCAGCCACTGGTCAACATCTTTGGTAGAGCCAAAGGCAGAAATAATATAACACTAAGGAGGAAATGCAAAATGCCAAAGGAGAGGTGTAAGAAAAGGTTGAAGAGAGACTTCATGGTGGCTAGTTTGTGGTTTTGGTCTTGAAATAAGGATAGGGTTTGGGGAGCAGAGTTGGAGAAAAGGAATTCCTGAAGGAAGGAACAGAGATGGCACAGTCATGTTCAAAGACCAATGAATACAGCTTGGAGGAGAATGGGGTGCATTGGGAAAGTGGTGGGAGAGACTCCAGAAAGGTAGGACTGAAATGCCATCCTGAGAAGTCTGAACTTAATTCACTGGGAATCATTTCTTTGAACAGGAGAGGGGTCCTACCACACATGTGTTTTAGTAGGGTAATGCTATTTCCAGGACAGTTCCAGTTTATGCTTGTTGTCTCATGTACTTATTTATTTATTTTAGGAGGTACTGGGGATTGAACCCAGGACCTTGTACCTGGGAAGCAGGCACTCAACCACTGAGTACATCCACTCCCCTTTTTTGTTTGTTTGTTTGATTGTTTGTTTGTTTTTAGGAGGTACTAGGGATAAAACCTGGGGCCTTGTACATGGGAAGCACGTGCTCAACCACTTGCGTTACCTCCACTCCCCTGTACTTCTTATTAACAGAGCTTCCTTTCACTCTCAAAAGCATTGTGATATGGATAATAAATTATATGGTCACCCTAATTTTAGGGAGAGTGGGCTGTTGCCATGCTAGGATTAGTGGGGTTGGGGTGAGAAGGAAATCAGGGTGGTCATGGATGAGGACATTACTGAGTCCAGGTAAGGAGGGCCAAAAGCAGGAGGAGGCAGAGAGGAGAACACAGAAGCATGTTGACAAGAGGCAGGCCTGATGTGGAACTGTCCAGACCTGGTGATTGAGAAGATTTGAGGAGCTAAAGGCAGGGAAGAGTAGAGTCTGAGTGACTCCTGGGTGTTAAGCTCTGTTGTTTGAAAGAATGGTGGAGGTTGGAAGGCAGGGCTTTTGGGGGTGGGGAGGTAGAGATAATGAGTTTTGTACACCCCATTTGGGTAAGGTGGCCACAGTGAGTCTGAGGGGCTCCTGGACACCTTCAAGAGATGCCCAGCAGGAAGTTGGAATTCTGGACTGAAACTCAGCAGAAAATAGAACTGGAGCTGTGGGTTAGGAGCTCTTCCAAAGAGATGGCTAGTTGAGGCCAGGAGAATGGTGAGCTTGACAGAGAGAGGAAAGAATGAGACAAGACTGGGAACTGAATCTTGGGAATGCCCTGTGTTCAGGAAGCTAGAGTAGAGAAAGGAGTCAGTGGAGACATTAAAAGAAGTAGTTGGAAAGTTAGGAGGAAAATAAGGGGAGGAAGTGCCCTGGAGAGGTGGAAGTTTTTTGTTTTTGTTTTTGTTTTTGTTTTTTTCTTTTTTTGGGGGTATTAGAGTAACTGGCCAGTGGGATTGGCTATTCAGAGTTCACAGGTGACTGTCAGAGCCTACAGGATGGGGAAGGTATTAAGCCAAGTGTGGCAAAAAACTGGAAGAGGTTAGGGAGATTACTCTTTTAAAAAGTGTGTCCAGGATAAAGTGGCAAGATCTAGGACCTCAGAGGGAGGGAGAGCTGAGATGGACAAGTTGTAGGAGAAGGTGCTCAATGGAGAAAGTTCTGGGAAGATGCAGGAGAGGTTGGGTCCTTGGTGAGAAGGAACTCTTCTTCCTCAGAGATGGGAATAAAGAAAGAGGGTGGGTGATGATCCAGAGGAATTCTGAGATGGGCTGGCGGGTTTGAGGACAGACAGATGGGAAAATTATTAGAGAAAAGGGCTCCATATTCTTTGTTAAGTTAGAGGGTGGTGCTCTGAGGGAAGAGAGCTAGGAGTTGAAGACTTGCAGAAAAAGTTTGCCATTTTTAAATGTACATACAGTTCAGTGTCAATTATTACACTTACAGTGAATAATACTGTTTTCAAAAGCAACATGGGGGATCACACATATACATAATGGTGTTTTAAATACATTTTTAGTTTTGGGATCATTTTAGATTTACAGAAAAGTTGCAAAGGTAGTACAGAGAGTTTCTGTATATCCCTTAGTCAGTTTCTCCTAAGAGTAACATCTTACATTACCACAATACAGTTGTCAGAAGGAAGAAAGTAGCATTACTATATTATTATTAACTAAACTCCAGACTTTTTCTCCTCCAGATTTCACTAGTTTTTCCACTCACATCCTTTTTCTATTCCAGGATCCGATCCAGGATATCACACTGCGTTTAGTATACATACTGTTTTGTTTTTGTTTTACATACTGTTTTGCAATCTGCTTTTGTTACTCAACATTATGCCGTAAACACCTTCCGCTGATGCTTCGCATTTCTCCACGGCATCCTTTTAGTGGCTGCGTGGTATTCTGCTGCTGAGGCCGCCATTGCCAATCCTGTCTGTGGGGGGTTTAGGTTGTGTCCAATTTTTCACTATTATGTGCAAGGCTGGGATGAAACCCTTGATGCAAAATCATCTGGACTATCCCTGGTCATTTCCTAAGGAGAAATCCCTGAACCTGATATCGGTAGGGCCAAAAGCACACACCTTATAAAGGCTGTGGCTGGCTGCATCTTGCCCAGCCGCCCTCCTGAAAGGTTGTACCAATTTACCCTCACTCAGCATCACTCAGGCTTTCTTTTAGTTTATGCTGGGGAGGGGTGCGGGTTTCTCCTGATGTCATGCCTCTCAACACTAGACTCTCCTTTTCTACTCTAACTCCTCTCTAGGCCATGGGGCCTAAGAGTTGGCCCTGAATGCAGCTAGCAGCTGGAGTGGGGGTGGGCTGCAGCCAGGCTACGACCCCTGGGCTCTGGGGATACCTCCTATGCTGGGAGCTGGGGAGGGGGCCTGGGCGGCTGCCTGGGCTTTGTTCTCTTGCCAGGAACTGAGCTGGCGGAGAGAAGGGATGGGGAGAGACTGTAAGGGGAGAGGGAGCCCTCCTCTCCCCCCATGAAAGCTGAGAGGCAGGAGGACAGCTCCCTGAACCAGCCGGGGGGCAGCAGACGGATTGGGAGAAACGTAACCTCCCCGAGACGCATGCTCCAGTTCAAGCAGGAGGCATTAAGGATGAAATATCTCCCGAGCAACAATTCATCTCTAACTGGGAGGAGAGGGACTTGCTGACATTTAGCTGTGATCAGGGGCTACACACGCCTGTCTCCAGAAGCCTAACAGGAGCGTGGCCGCCTGTGAGTGTATATGTGTAAGAGGGTGTGGGGGACTGTGGGGGACTGTAGTGAAGTAGTGTGTGGGGGTGTGTGTGACATGGTGGGTGAGGAAACAACTGTGTAACAGGATATGAAGGATTATGTGGCTGTAGTGAGGCTGGGTGTGCACATGTGACAGTGTATGTGTGACTGTGAGGACACTGAAAGTGTGGATGGAAGTCATGTCTGCCGTAAGGTCTGATGAGGCTGTGAGCCTGGGTGTGATATTGAATACATGTGGGTGATTGTGCAAGTGTGTGATAGAATATTGTGCAACACTGTGTGCGTGACAGTGAGATTGACCATGAAATTGGGCTTGAGACATCACGAGACTAGGTATGAGAGATAGTCGACATGAAATTGACTCCCAGACTAGGCTAGCTGTCAGGCCACTGCTAGCCCATGTGATGCCTTTGTGAGAATTAGAGCAAGGCCCTCCATCCTCCCTGGAGACACAGCCCCAGCCATGCACTCCTGGAGCTTTCCTGGTGCAGTGCACAATCTGCTTAATGACAAGTGGAGGCTGTAGGTGGGTCCCCTACTCTCTTTTCTTATAGTCCAGTGGAGTGTTCTCCACCATGGCACTTACTATGGTTTTAGTGTCTTTAATTGTCTGATGTATTTGTTTACAATCTCTCCCCCTGCTAGACTGTAAGCTCCATAGCAGCTTGGGTCTAAGTCTGCCTTATTCGTGGTTGGAGCAACAGCTCCTAGCCCAGGGCCTGGGACAAGAGAAGTTGCTCTGTAAATACGTGTTGGGTGGCTAAATGATTGGATGAGGCAGGGGTGCACGTGCACCGGAATGTGGACCTATGCCAGGGGCTTGGGTGCAGCCACTGATTGGATGCCCCTCCCTGGGATTCAGCCCACACATCCTCTTATGTCTCCGTGGACTTACTCAGGTAGACATGGGATTCCTTTGCTGAAGGCAACCAAGTCACCAGGGCCACTCCAGCCCCACTCACTCTTGTCCCTGAGAAGGACCCCGCATTTGGAGGGAGGTATGCCTGGCAGGATAAAGAGATGAAAAGGATCCAGGGGGACAGGTTTGGTAGGGAGGCTGGCAGAAGAGCAGAGAGATAGTGAGCTCAGAAGGCAAGAAGGGGAGAGAAAAGTGAATGTAGTGGCCAGCTGAATAGATTCGGAGCTAGAGTAGGAGGCACCTGGCACAGGAAAGCGGCCTGACCATGCCCTTTGGGGGAGGAGAGGGAGCGAGAGGTCTCGAGTCCTCTTGGGCCCCATGTAGCCAACAGCACAGCTAGCCCCCACTCAGCCTGCCCCCTAAAATCTTGGAACTGTCCTTGGGGCTCACCCACCCCAGTGCTCCTGGGGCGGCTGGGGAGATGTGTTCGGAGTCTGCTGGGAGAGAGATGCAGTGTCACAGAGTAGCAGGAGGGGTCATAGGGCAGTCTGAGAGAAGAGACCCAGACTGGCAGTTGTCCTTATGGGAATTGGGCCTCAGTTTCCCCCTCTAAATGAGGGAGGAGGAGAAAGTGCTCTTCCGGGTTACCTCCAGCCTCAGACTGTGTTCAAGGGACTCTGATTATTGTGGCAAAATTTGGGGGCTACAATCACTCGGTGGCTGCCCCTGACCTCTACTTTCCTAGCAAAGGCTCAGGTACAATGTCCTAGGCGTGACTGTCAGAACTTGGAGGCCCCCTCTCCTAGCCCCCAGTGACCCTAAACTTTTACCCTCCTTTGCCATCCCCACCCCTATCCTTCCAGAGTCTGAAGGGGCAGACGGCTTGCTGTTTGCTCTGGAATCTGACCTCCTGAGGAGGCAATCCCCTGCCTCTGGCCTCTGCCCTCTCTCCTCGGACCTTTGGTGCTTCTTCGATGGGGTGGGTTCCCAGTCTGTGCAGAGATTCCACCCCCCCCCCAGTCAGCTAAGAGGCAAAGTATATCTTGTTTTCTGCTGCTGGCCATTGGAGAGCACATGGTTCTTCTCCCAGGAGAGGATCAGCATGGGGGTCTAGGCTCAACTGGGGATGGAGGGCAGGGCCCCATCTCCTCTCTCACCATCCTCCCCCAATTTTCAAAGCTGCTTGGCTCCACAGATGACTGGAACCAATTGCAGGTAATGTCCCTGTCAGGGCATAGCTGTGCTCATCCATTACCTGCTGGAATTTTGCCCACTGCCCTCTTGGGGGTGGGGGGACTGGCTCAAGCATTTGGTTGACCCCTGACAAGCTGAAAGGGCCAGGAGTAGCCTTCTCTTCTCAGTGATGACTTGACCAGACTGTGGGCTCCTTATGGATAAGAACTGAGTCTTATTCAACTTTGTGTCTCCAAGGTCCAGCTTAGGGCTCAGCACATAATAGTAGCTCGATTAAAAAAATAGAACAAATGAATGAATGAGGTGGGGAGGAAGATTTTGCCCTTTTCTCATGGAAGTGCAGATGAAGTTGGGTTTATTAACGGATATGTCCATGACCATAGGTCTCCTGTACTGGCAAGGGGGAGCTGCTTCTTTTCCTCCCACCTGACCACCACTTAACAATTGAACTGCCCAGCATTTTGAGGTGGGTCACTATAAATGAGTACTTGGGCCACTTCCAAAGTGTAGGCAGCTGTGGTTACAGGTCATGGAGCCATTCAGCCCCATCTCTCTGCAGACAGGCAGTAAATCAAGACCTTCTACCTTGGGCAGAGCCCCATGCCAGATACTGAGAAAGGTTCTGGCCTCAAAACATATAAAACCGGGGTCCAGTTCCCTACTCCTTACCTTATACCCAGTCCTCTGGTTAATTTTATTCAGATCTGGGAATATGGAGACCCATTCCTTTTGGGTTACATGATCAGATCAAGGAATGCACTTTGGGATCTGAACTTAATCCAGATGTACATCCCCAGGACACATCTGGCTCCTTTCCCATGCTGCATGTATACCCCCCACCCCAATGTAGGACCCTGAGCCTAAGTGTGGCTGAAAGGGCTGACTGCTTGCAGAAAACCGGGGTGGCCTGTAGATGCCTGGGAGGGTAAGAGAGTGACTGGCCTGACCCCGGCCAGAATGTAGGGGTACAGAGAGGGCAGAACTCTGCTGTCTCTGATACAGCCACTACCATCAGGAACACTGGAGGAGGCCCCTCTCCCCAAGTGCTTCAGATCCCAAGATCTTTAGGTCCCTGGAAAAGACATGGGATGTCCAGGCTCTCTCTCTCTAGAAGCCTCCACAAAAAGAACAATGTGTCTCCATTCTTTCTGGGGGCAACCAGGGAAATATGAACCAGAAAAAGACCCAGGTGATCTCCACTAGAATAGCCAGCACGGGAGCAAAGAACTTGACCTCCCCCAACCCCACCTTTTTTCCTTCCTTTTTGACGTTTTCTATGCACCAGATTTCTTAAATTGATAAGCCCTGCCAGGAAATACCCACTCCCAGCTACCTTTGAGCTTGGGAGTCACCAAATCAGCCTTCAGGGATGAACTATACAAATCCAGTCTGTTTTAGTTCAGCAAAAATCCAAGATAAGATGTTGGCAGGATGTTAGCCCCCCTACAAGGGCATAATGATGATAAGCTCCCCAGGCCTGGCCAGGCAGACCTCTGTAACCGATGGCAGAATGCCCAGGGCTGAGCAGCCAGGAGTTAGATATAAACCAAGAGTCCAAAAGCCAAGGCATACAATCAGGCAGAAAGGCAGGCTGATCTCAGTGGATGGTGGTCAAGGCAGGCAAGAATCCAGTATCCTAAAGGTCAAGTAGGTCAATGAGAACTTGACTCCGAGGCAAGAAGAGTTGAGTGAGGGGGATGCTAGGTCCATAAGGGATGCAAGAGGTTATTGTGACCAGGAGGAAATTAGGACTTTTTAGACAGGAAAAGGAGAGCTGAGGGTGTCATGATAACAATGAGGTGGTGGAGATGTTATAGGTCCTAATACTTGTGATGGTAGAAGGGGTTGCTGTTGTGAGAGTGATAGTGATAGTGTAGTGATTATGGTAATATCAAGAATGGGGGGAAGCGGCTGTGGCTCGATCGGTGGGGCTCCCGTTTACCATATGGGAGGCCCCGGGTTCGGTTCCCGGGGCCTCCTGGTGAAGGCAAGCCCGCCCGGATGGCGTGGTTAGCTGACCCAGCGAGCGCGGGCAGCAAAGGGGGGATAAATGAATAAATAAATAAAATCTTTAAGTAAAAAAAAAAAAAAAAAAAAGAATGGGCTGATACAAAGTCATGGTGCTGTTGGTAATGATTGCTGCCATGGTGATAAAAGGAGAGTGATGATAGTTGTTATGGTGAGGGATGTGGAAATATGGAAGCTCACAATGATAGAAGCAATAGTTCTGGGATAATGGTAGTAGTGATGGAGCATGGTGACAATAATTACAGTCACAGATGAAGGTGGTTATGATGGTGGAAAGGATGTTCAATTGTCAAGATGAAGGTGTTGGTGGTGAGGATTACATTGGTAAATATGGACCATCCCTGTGGTAGTGTTCTTAATTGTTTTTCCTTAATCTCCATGAGTGTATGAGACAAGCCTGATCCTTTCTGTGCACTCAGGAGGAATGTTGTCATGGCGCCGGGTCTCCCTAAGCCAGTAGGGAGGGCCTCTGTGATCAGACCAGCACATTCCTTGCTGGTCCCTTCTGTTCTGATTAGAGTAGAGATCGGAGGGGAACCCACATTCTCTATCTTCTTAAGGGTCTATTTGCTTCTTTAGATAGTCCTTCTCAAGGGTCCAATATAAGAAACTAAGACACAGAGGTTTTTCCTTATGTGTCAAGCATCTGGCTTGAAATGGGGCAACTCTGCCAAAGGCCCTCCTTGCAGCTATAGGAGTAGCTGCTACTCTAGCAGCTATACTTAACTTGGGGCCGGACCTCAGTCCCCGAGTTTTCAGCCTCTGGCAATTCCCTTAGATCTTTGCTGTCCAGTACTGTAGCTACCAGCCAAATGTGGCTATTGAGCACTTGAAATGCAGTTTGTCCTAATGGAGATGTGACATAAGCATAAAATACACATTGGATTTAGATGACTTAGTATTAAAAAAAAGAAAGTAAAATAGTTCCTTAATAATTTTTTATATTGCTCACATGTTGAAATACTATTTTGGAAATATTGGTTTAAATATATTATTAAAATTAATTTCACCAGTTTTTCTTTTTTACTTTAAAAAAATATGGCTACTAGAAAAATCTTAAATAACATATGTGGCTCATATTATATTAGATGGCCCTGCCTTAGATTGTTCACTTTCCCCTTTGCTCCAGAAAGCAAAAGGAAAGAAATGAAGCAAATTCTAAAATAACAAGGGGTTAAACACATAATAAGTCTGTTTCTCTTTCCCAGAAAATCATAGCAGAAGCATGCCCAGGACAGATGTGGCAGCTCCACTCCATGCTGTCAGGGACCCAGGCTCCATCTTTATTATGGCTCTGTCATCCTCAACATTTGGCTTCCGTCTTGAAGTCTAAGATGGCTGCTCTAGTTCCCATATCTATTTTATATTCAGTGAAAAGGGGAGAAGGGGATATGGAGGGTCAGCTCCTTCTTTTTAAGGGCAGAGCCCAGAAGGTGCAACATTACCTCTGCTTGCATCTCATTGGACAGAATCTAGTTACCTGGTCATACTTAGCTGCAAGGGAGTCCAGAAAGAATGCAGTCCTCATCTGGGGGGCATGTTCCAGCTAATACTTAGGAGTTTTATTATTAAAGGAAGAAGGGAGAATGGATATTGGGGGACAACCAGCAGTCTCTGCTACATGCAGAAGGGGGTCTATCACCCCAGGCTCATACTTCTGACAGGTCTGAGGAGTATGGCCAGTACCTCTAAGCTAGGACCTTGGCAGCAGGAGAGTGAGATGGAGAATCTCCAAGAAAAGCCTGCTCCTTTTAAGGGGAAGGCCTTAATAAAGTCAGCCCCTATCCCAGCACATTCCCAGAATGTTCCTTGGCCAGAAGGATTTTTTTTTTTTTAATTTGTGATAACATATATATAACATAACATTTCCCATTTTAACTACTTTCAAGTATACAATTCTGTGGTGTTAATCACCATCACAATGTTGTGTTGCCGTCACCACCATCCATTGCCAAAACTTTTCCATCACTCCAGTCAGAAAGATATTAAGAGGGAAGAAGGAGGACAGTCTGACAAGAAAGAGAAACTGAAAGTAACTATGTGTGAATGGGAATGATGATTTGAGTTTTAAGCTCTTCTGCAATTAGTTGGAAAAGTGACTATGATTCCAATGTTTTGGACATTCATACTCAAGGTCTTCACTGGTCATGGGACAAAAGGATGAGGATTCCAAGCAATTGCTAAGTAGGTTCTGTTTATGAAAGGCCTGCTTGCCTGCCTTCTTTCCTTCCACGCATGACCATTTCCACCCCCGTCAGGTGCCAAGGGTACATACAAGTCCTGTGTTTAAGGGTGTGGTCTGACTGGGGAGTCAGAAACCAAGGACAACTGTCCAAACAACAAAGGAGTGAGCAGAGGCTGGGATGGGGACACCGAGCATGGCTCTGACTATCTTTGATCCAGGTCTTCTCGACAAAAGGATCCTCAAGAAAAGTAAGCTAGGGCTCTTCCCTTTGAGGCTTGATTGGCAGGACTGGGCTTCTGGAAGGTAGGCTCTACGTCTATCCTGCTCACCCATGTGTTCCTGTTGCCTCGCGCATAGTCAGGGTGTCATGAGCCTTTGTTGAATGGAGAATGAAGGGGATGGGTCTACTCTGCAGTCAGATCCAGAGCTGAGCTGTGAGACAAACCTGTTGGGAGATTATTTGGGTTTTGAAGTTGAAGCCTCCCCCACCTATTATCCTCCATTACTGCTGAGCTGATGCCTCACGCTCAGGGTAGGCTGCTCGTGGGAAACTGTACAAATTGGGCAGAGAATGGGACAAGTGTGGGCAGTTCCCAGGAGGGAATTCAAAACCCACTGCGCTGGCAGACCCACCTTTGGTTCTTGGCCTGAGACAGGGCTTCCCAGCTTCCTCCAGGCAGCTCCTGCCCCTCGGCAAGGGTCAGGTGAGGAGACCATAGTTAGCTCCAGGAGAAGGCCTAGCCGGATGGAGGGGCCGTACCCTGGACTTACCCCCTCCTCCCATACATCTTGGTGTCAAACACATTTTATTTCCTCACGTTTGGGGGCTTGGGGGCTTCCCCTCCAGGATTATTTCCTCCTCTGGTTTGTTTTTCAGCTGGAGCCTCTAGCAACTCCACGGCAGGGGGGCGGCTCCTCTGTCGTGGCCCATGAGGCTTCAAAGGGCCCAGAGTAGAATGCCAGCTGGGGCACTGGGGGGAGGAGAGGTGGAAGCATTACAAGCCCAAGGTGTAGGAACACTGAATGGGGCTCCCCACTCATTTTCAAGCTCCCCCTCCCATTGGCTGGGAGCTGTATCTATGTGCAGAAGGTGACTTCAAAGGCCAGGAATGGGGGACTCCCTGCCATCCCCTCCCCATAGACTCAGAGAGGGGCAGGAAATACCCCTCCACCCCCCATGATGGATTAGGTGCCTAAGAGCCATGGCGAGCTCATGGACGGGGAGACCTTCTCCCTTTTCATGGGGCTCAGATTTCACGATTTTGGGAGGGAGGAGGGGGGTGAAATAATTAGTAATTTGTGATTAAGTCTTTTCATGGATATTTTGTTTCTTTGTTCTGTGATGTTGCCTGGAGCCATTTAAAAAATGACTTAATGACAAAAAAAAATAATTGCTCTTTGTAACTAATGACTGTGTCAGAACTTGGAAATCACCAAAGCCTCGGAAAGTAGAAACCGAGACATGAATGAGGGTGGGGGTGCCTCTCTCCAAGGAATCGAATCAGCAGTCGTAAAGTGGCCAGGGATCTTTTTGCACCCGGGCTGCCTCTGCTCCTCTCTGGAGCCGGCTAGCACCCCATGCTCACCCCCAATCTGGGGCCTTTGGGCCTGGGACCCCCTAGGAGCCTTTGCTCCTTGGTCTAGACAGGTGGTCAGAATGCCTGAGGCCAGCCTAGACTGTCCTGGCTTGGCCCAGCCCTGGAGTCTCTCCTCCATGAAATCCTCCTGGAGGAACACCTCTCCACTTGGGTTGGATAATGAGGGATCGCCATACTGTCTCCACTCCACCAGCCTCAACTGGAGCCCCACAGTTGCCCTGAGAGTCTGAACTCTTCTGGGTCTTGTCTATTGCTCTTGTCTCCCCAATAAGACTCATCACTCCCTGAGACAGAGAATAAACCTTCTCCCTCTTGAAACCTCTGCCCCCCGCCCCCCATGACTGGCTCTGAGCTGTAGATGTTAAAGCCTGAATTGATGGGTATGATGAGTTGGTGGGGGTGGGGGTGGGCAGATGGTGGGAAGCTAGGGAAGCCAAAGTCCATTCTGGGGGCTGTCAGTCAGCCTCCCTTCCCTCTGCTGGGGAGGAAAGAGACAGCGAATGAGGCTAGAGAATGGCCCATCTGACCCTAGCACTGTAGGACCTGTGGTGAACAAAGTTTCATTCATTCATTCATTCATTCATTCCATACACTCCTGCTGCAGCCCAGGGCCAGCAGAAACAAACAAGACAGGGAGCTCATAGTCCAGAAGGGTGATATATCAAAGACAGATTACAATCCGCATGATCAGGGCTGGGGGAGAAGGGTGGGCTGGGGAGTGGGAACTGCAGAGGCAGGGGCAGGAGGTGGGGTACCCAACTCACACTTGGGGTAATCAGAAAAGGCCTCTCAGAGGAAGTCATATCAGAAGGACCTAAGGTCTGGACTTCAGAGATCGAGGCTCCCAGTGGTAGAGAATGCCTAGGCCACAGCTTCACGGCTTTAGAATCTTGGCTGATGGTTCTAGGTCTTTGGGGGGCTCAAGGGTCTGGGAGACCCCGGAGAGTATCCTCTGACCTGTGGCCCCACCTTGGGCTGGGCCTGCAGAATCTAAGCCCAAGGACTCGGCAGCCCTCCTGCCTCCCTCTGCCGCCCCAGGCAGCCTCTGGGGAGTGGCCGGGAGACGGGGAATTGCTCACGCAGCAGATTCCGCTCCTGTTCCCTTCCCGGCCCTCGCTCCCATCTCTCCCAGGGGGAAATGCTGGGGGAAAAAATCCCCGTTAACTTGTGCCTTCTATTTGGTTTTCCTCTGGTTATTGTTTAAAATGCAGAGATTATGAGGTCAAACTCTCCCAGCCAATATTTTTCTAATGAAAAATGTAGTAAGGCACGACTGAGTAATCTAATCTATAAGTTAAGCGTTCCACACAGCAGCGATTTTCACCGACAGAACTTCAATAAATCTTGTTTTGAGAAAAATGATATGAGGCTGATGTTCTATTTTTGTCAATTTGAATGGGCTCCCCTGCCCCCCAGTCCCCAGAAAAACCGCATTGCACCTAGCCAATCTCCCCGTTCCTCCCCCAGTGCTGACTAGGTGAAAGGGGAACAGAATGGCGGGGGGTGGGGGGAGGCTTGAGTTCTGGCCCCTTCTCTGCTCCAGTGGGTCTGGGACCAGGGGTGCCGGCTTCAGCCCACCTGGTCTGTCGGCTCTCCTCCTGCAGAGGGGGTCCGGGAAGGGGTTAGGGGCAAAGGCCCTGAAGGACAAGGCAGCTCATGGGCTAGAAAAATATCACAGGACCAGGGTCACCCAGGCATCTGTCCCAAGGCCCAGCAAAGAGCAAACAGCATGCCTCGCACCTCCCCTCTGCCCCCAACTAGCCATTGACAGATTCCACAAGAAAGGGCTCCCCTCAGGTGGAATTAGTCAAATCCGTCTTTAAAGCTGCTGCTCCCAGAAGTCTGACTTGAACCTGGTGGATGAGGCGGAAAGTGTGAACACCCTCCACTCACAAAGAGTGTATGTGTGTGCGTGTGTGTGGTGCACCTGTGTGCGTGGTGCTTGGGGCGGCAGGGCTTTCCTGATGAACATGTGGGTCACAGGCTTGTCATGGATGATGGTGGCCAAGATGAAAACCAAGATATTTTGAGCCCAAAGATTAGGTGGGAGGCTGGTTCAAGAAAGTGGAGAAGCTATTAGGACAGCCAGAAAGGATTATGGCACCTCATCAGAGAGAAATCAATTAGGAGAGTTTTCCAAATGAGGAGCTCCCCCGCTCCACCTCCTGATAACAATCCACTGAGGGGGATGTGTTAAGACAAACACCCAGGAGAGAGACAAGTTTGTCCGGGTGGAGACCAGGCAGCACTGGTGTTTGGAAGAGGCAGAGGCTGCTTCAGTCAGGAATCTGCAGGGCGGGGGGAGCAGACAGTGTCCAGGGGAGCTGAGAACCGAGGCGGGAGGGATGCAGTTGGGGTCCCGCAGACCAGAGGACATGAACTCTGACATCACAATGGTCTGACTTCAAGTCTCAGGGATTTTTCATCTTGTAAAATGAGAAAAATAAAACCAGCCCTACTTACCTTATAGTGACGTTAGGAGAGCAAATGAGAAGATATACAGGAACATGTGCTGTTGACTTTAAAGTGCTGCACAGAACCAATGACTGAAACAATTGTCGCTGCATAGGACCTGGGCAGGGGAATCCTGCGAATGACTCTCAAAGCCTCTGTAGTCACCTGGGTCAGGTGAGACCCTGCCAGGAGGCTAAGCACCGTCACTGGCCTGCCTCTAGAGTTTGGGCTTAGGGATTTCCTCATGGAGTGGGAAAGGAGTCTCAGGCTTCCATCAGCTGCCCGAGTTTACCGATATGGAGGTAACCCTAGGGGAGGAGTAGAGAGGGCCAAGGAAGGGACAGGGGCCCCTTGTTTCTGCTGAATCAAGTCCAGGCACCAAGGGTGAGCTCCTTTCTTCCCAGGAGCCCAGGCCTTACCCATCCTTCCTGTCCCCCCAACTGTCCATTCCCAGGCTCCTAGCAGCTTCCCAGGTGGAGAGGGGATGGTTTCTTTAAACTCCAAATGTCAAATTTTGGTTCCCAATCCTCTTTTGTCTTTTGACCCCTACCCATCATTCCTTCCCATTCAAGACCCCCACTAACTGTTTCCAGGAAGAGGCAGCCTAAGCTCTGGACTGCCAGAGATAAGAGGATGTGGGAGGTGGGTGGGGACAGCTGAGGCTGGGCCAAGTGACCAGGAGCTGCCCAAGCAGCCTCAGACACCCTGGAAACCCACTTCCCAAGGAAATTGGGGAGTGAGGTGAGGCAGGGTAAGGACTGCATGCATGGTAGGGTGGGTAGATGAACCCCAGGCAAAGATTCTCCTCTAATTTCTCAGAGCCTGGGGGGTGGGAGTCTGGGGAGGAGACAAGTGCAGCAGGGTTCAGCTAGAGCTAAAGGGATCTGCCCTAAGATGAATTTGAAAGTCCCTGTGGCCTGGCCTAGTGCCCCTCTTGCTCCCAGAGAGATCTCAAGTGCCCTCCACCCTCACTGGAACAAACAGCTATAGTAACAGTGGCCCCATAACCCTTTAAAAGTGGGGTGAGGGGACAGGGGCTTGTGGTTGGGGGAGAGGGATGCTTGTGGACCTTATGGTAACTCATACCCACTAAAAATCAGATTTTCAAAGAACTTTTAATCCCACAAGAATATTTTCAGGAGATAATGGTAAGAAGAAAACTACAGGACATAAAGCGCATATAGAATGATTGCAACTGTTTTAGTTTCCTGGCTGCCAAAGCAAATGCCATGGGTTGGCTTAAACAATGAGAATTTATTGGCTCATGTTTTTGAGGATGGGAGAAGTCCAAATCCAGGCCTAACCAAGACAATGTTTCTTCCTGAAGACTGGCATTCTGGGGCTGGCTGCTGGCGATCCTTGGTCCTTGGCTCCTCTGTCACATGGCATGCACATGGTAGCCTCTCCCAGCCTCTCCCTTCTCTTCCGGGTTCCCTTAACTTTCAGCTTCTGGCTTCCCATGACTTTCTCTCTCTGTCTGAATTTCATTCTGCTTAAAAAGGACTCTCATAATAGAATTAAAATCCATCCTGATTGAGGTGAGCAACACCTTAACTGAAATAACCTCACCAAATGTCCTCCTTACAATGGGTTCATACCTACAGGAATGGATTAAATTTAAGAATACATTTTTCTGAGACACATAACTCCAAATCACCATGCTAACTATGGCACAAAAAAGAAATCTATACATTACCAAAAAAAGAAAAACAAAACAAAACAAAACAAAAAACAGCAAAATATAGACAGTGATTGTTTCTGGGTAGTAAGATTATTTATTATTTTCTTTTCTTTTTAATTCTCTATAGTTTCCAAATTTTCTACCATCAACATATAATATATTTAAATAAAGAAATTGTGGAAAGGTTAAGACAATACAGTTGGAGTCAAGCTGACACCCCAAAGGTGGACCCAGAACTTTTGCAGACCCCAGGCCCACTGCCTACCCCCCACTCTGCCCTCATGATCTTAGATGGTCCCCTTTACAGCAGCCCATGGCGGAGGGGCTGAAGGTCTGGCAGCTGGGAGTCAGCTGTGCCTGAAGACAATCCCGTGTCCAATGGGAGGTAGAGGGCTCGTTTCCGAGCTGGTTGAGGGCCAGGTTTTAGGGCCCATGGCTGCCAAGCATGGTGTCCACAGTCCAAAAGAGGGTGGGAGGCTGCAGAGTCAGCCCCGGCCCAAGGGACTCCCACCCATTACCCCAGTGCCTGGCTCTGGACTGTGGATACAGGGGAGGGGGTGAAGAAGGCCTCATCCCTAGTTCTAAGGCTCAGCGAAGACCTGGTTTTATGGAGATAAGCAGGTTCAGACCTATACTTGATCCCCTCCTGCCCTGAGCTCCCAAGGCCATGGACTCTGTGAAGGCAGGAGTGACTATTTTGAGTTGCGAGGGGACCCCACAGGCCAGGGCCAAGGGATGTTGGTTCGAGGAGTCTCAATAATCCCAGACCGAGGGTTAGTAAAAATATGACTATGAAATTCTAGCCCACTTTCAAGTATTCAGTTGTGTTAAAGAAAAAAAACACACACATAAAAAAGCTTTTTAGGCAATTTATTTATGAGCATGTGTCAAAGTTTTATTTCAATCTTGCTGCAAGTGAAGAGACCTATAAGAGGCCAATTCAAAGATTGTCCCTTGGTAGACACATTTAGAGAAAAGAGTGGATGGATTCATTGTTAAAATGGACATTTAAAAAAATAAAGTCTGGATAAAATTCATCAAACTCGTAACTGACAATCGGTGGGGTAGAAGGAAACTGGTTTCCAAGAAGAAATCTGAATCTTATTAAAAGTTTTTCATAAAATTGCTTAAACATTTTTTTTGCAAGAATGCTAATTTCTTCCCAGAAGGGAATAAAGAATTATATTGTGCAAAAATGCTCTGTCCCAGACAAATTTGAGACCCTTTTGTCCTATTTTTAAATTATTTTTTAAAAATTGAGGTGACACTCACATAACATACTATTAACCATTTTAAAGTGAACAATTCAGTGGCATTTAGTGCATTCACAGTGTTGTACAACCACCACCTCTCTATAGTTTCAAACTTTTCCATCACCCCAGAAGAACATCCTGTGCCCATTAAATAATCACTCCCCATTCCCTACCCTCCCCATCCCCCGGCAATCACTAATCTACTTTTTGTTGCTATGGATTTGCCTGTTCTGGATATTTCATTTAAGAATCGTATAATATGTGACCTTTTGTGACTGGCTTCTTTCACTTAGCCTAAGGTTTCTGAAGTCCATCATGTTATAACATTTATCAGAACTGCATTCCTTTTTATGGCTGAAGAATATTCCATTGTATATTTGAGTTTTTAAAATTTTTATTATTATTTTGAGGTACTGGGGATTGAACTTGGGACCTCATGTGTGGGAAGCCGGTGCTCAACCACTGAGCCACATCAGCTCTCCTGAGTTAGTTTTCTGGTTTGTTTGCTTGTTGTTTGTTTTTTTGTTCTTAGGAGGCACCAGGAACAGAACCCATGTGGGAAGCCGGTGCTCAACCGTTTGAGCCACATTCACTCCCCTCATTGTATATTTGTTTATCTGTTCATCTATTGATGGACATCTGGGCGGTTACCATGTACAAGTCTCTATACAGACATATGTCTTCATTTCTCTTGGGATCTTTTTGTCTTACAATTGGAAACACTGGCTTCACTCCTGCCCTCGGCTGGAGGCTCATAATAAAGCAATCAACAAGCAGTTCTGGGTTCCTGTGTGCCCAAGCCTATGCCAGGCCCCGAGAGGAGACTGAGGAAAACAAGAGTGGGCAGAAGTTGCAGGGAGGCGGAATTGTCTCAATGGAAGGGAACATTTCCCGATAAAAGGATCTGTCCAGGCAAGTCCCTCCAGAAGTCCTGGGGGTCCTCACTGCTGGAGGTGAGCCAGCCAACAGAGGAGGTGGGCAGCCTCAGGTGGAGCTACTTCAGAGCTGTGTTTACCCACGTGCAGGACCTGGCCCTCTGGTGGAATGCCGGATGATTTAGATGTTGCATTGACAAGACATTAAATCACAGTGAACCCCATAGTGAGAAAGTTATTTCCTTTTCAATCCTCTTTCTCTTCTTTTTTTCCATTGGTCCTCAGGTTCACAGAACTGATTAATCATAATCCTTGGTTCATGATACATCTCATCATTGGTCCTTGAATGGACCACTTTATTATGTATTTAAGATTGGTTTTTTAATAATGTTATAAGTACTCCATGATTTTATTACCCAAAACAAAATCTCAGACCTTGATAATAACTGACAACTAACCAAATGGTTTCCCCCTCCGTCTTCCTGCCTCTTCCAACCCGAGGCAACTGATCCCGTATTCATAGTTCTCTGGCAATCTTTTTATGTAGCTTTATTGCACCTATATATATTCCTAAAATATATAGTTTAAATTTTAATTGTTTTTAATTTTACTTTTAAAAATAAAAGGCTTTTGACTTTCAGCTCGGGGGAAGCCAAGGTGTAACTTTCTTTGGTTGCAAGAAACTTCCTTCTTCGCTTTGCCCTGGCCTCCAAGAACGGCACCCTGGGTCTGTCTCCAAAAAAGGCTGGCGATGACATGGCCAAGGTAACTAGTGCCTGGAAGGGTCTAAGGATTTATGGTGAAATGGACCATTCAGAACAGACAGGCCCAGTTTGAGGGGGTACCTTCTGCCTCCAGCCTGATCATCAAAGCCCCAAGAAACACATTAAGCACAGTTGAAATAACATCTTTGATGAGATTGTCAATATTGCCCCACAGATGCAACGTCTACTTTTAGCCAGAGAACTCTCTGGAACCATTAAAGAGATTCTGAGGACTGTGTTGAAGGCTGCTACCCTCAGGACATCATAGATTCATAGATGACACCAGCAGTGGTGCAGTGGAATGCCCAGCTAGTTAAGAGCTACAGAGGAATAGATTTCAATAAAAGATCATTTGGTATCTGAAAAAAAGTGTAGCAGGTTGTTTTATAATTTTTTTTCAGAATTACCATTTCATATAATATTGTATTGTTGAGATTCATCCGTATTGGTGCAAGTCACTGAAGTTCCTTGGTTTCAGTTACAGTATAATATTTCAGTTAGAGTTAAATAACATGTTTTACTTTTATCAAACTTATTTTTATAGTTACTTTCTATTTTTGCAAATGATGCTTGGTTTTCCGGATACTGTAGTTCTATAAAGTTGTTTTCTGTTTGTTTTTTGTTTTTTTTTTAAAGATTTTTATTTATTCATTCATTTATCCCCCCCTTGCTGCTTGTGCTCGCTGGGTCAGCTAACCACGCCGTGCGGGCGGGCTTGCCTTCACCAGGAGGCCCCGGGAACCGAACCCGGGGCCTCCCATATGGTAAACGGGAGCCCTACTGATTGAGCCACAGCCGCTTCCCTCTGTTTGTTTTTTTTTTCACTTTTTACTTTGAAATAATTTCAAACCTACTGGACAGTTGCAAAAATAATACAAAACCTCAACCAAAAACTCCAATATACCCCCACCCAGATACCCAATCTACCAACTTTTAACATTTTGCCACATTTGTCATATAGTTCTTTCTATCAGTTATCAAGTTCAAGAAATTTAACATTGTATTCTAATTTTTTCATATGTTCCAATAATGTCCTTTTGGGCTTTTCCTTCTCTGTTATTAGCTATAAAGTTTTTTAAAAAAATTATACATACTCCAGTAAAAAATAGTAAATTGATTTAAAGAAAAATATCTAGTAAATAACATTGTAGGTGGTATGGATATGGTATTAATTATGAAGATGGTTCTTGAATAATGAAATTTGGAAAACATGGCTTTAGAGGTAGTTCAGATTCTGGTTTAACCAGTGATCTCTGTGGTTCCTTTCAAGGTTAACAGTCTCTGGTATTCTGGATATACAGAGAGTATATAGGCCATGAGAGTTCAGTGAGTGCTAGAATGGTCAAGGAAGGCTTTGTATAAGAACTGTGATGTGATCTTGACTTAAAGGATGAGTAGGATTTAGAAAGAGATAAAGAGGAAATGAAAGTTCCTCTATGCAGATAGAATGGCTTGAACGAAGGCATGAAGGCCCTGAGTTTAATTGGCAGAAGTAAAGAGTAATGATAGAAGATAGAGGAAAGAAATCTGGGTTGGATAGAGGAGACTAGATTATTAAAAGCCTGAAAAATCCAGGGAGAGGATTTTAGACTTGTTACGCAAGATAATAGGGAGCCACAGAAAGTTCTTGAGCAGGTAAGTGACATGATCAAGTGGCCTCAGATCTTGAGCAGGTACCAAATAGTTTTTGGTGAAAGTTCTCTCTTTGCCCAGACTTTGACTGATGATTAATTAATTCATTTTGCAAATATGTAGCAAAGGCCTCTCACATACCAGACACTGTCCTATGGATTTAGTGATGCACAGAAATATACTTGTTACCCTATAGAGCGCTAGTGCATGAGCCAGACATAAATGAAATAATCACATAAATAAAAGCAAAATTACGTGTATAGTAAGTCCAACCAAGGAAGTGTTCCTGGTGCCATGAGTGCCTATAGTAGGGGGAGGGCTTACCTGGTTTAGGAATCAAGGTGAGGCTTTCCTGAGGAAGTGGCATCTGGGCTGATGTTGGAAGGATAAGGAGTGAAATCGGTGAAGAGGAGAGGGAAAAGCATTTCAGACAGAGCAAGCGGCATGCTGCAAGGCCATGTGGCCTGCGGAGGAGGCCTGGAGGGCCCGAGGAATGGAAAGACCGTGAAGAAAGTCCTTGTAGCTGGGTCTTGGGGAATGCAGAGAAACATGGTGAAAAAGGAAGCTGGGTGGTCAGCAAAAGCCAGGCTCTGCCCAGCCCAGCTAGCCCAAGGTTGTGGGCATTTATCCTAAGAGAATGGGGAGCCGTTGACAAGGCTGTGACATAACCAGATCAGTGTTCGGCGGTGGGGGGGTGGCGGAGGGGCAGGGCAGGAAGGGGGCATTCTGGTACATGAGAGGAGGACGGGCTGATGGTGAGTGGTGGTCTCTGAGGCAGCCCCAAACCCTCCAGGCCTCCCAATCTCCAGGCATAGTAGGTGATCAGGTAGCTCATTTAAAGAGTGCAGGAGGGCTTGCAGAAAGCTGAGGCTGGCCTGGGGGCAGAGACTCACTGTGAGGAGCCAATAGAAAATAGGTGAATGAGGGCGGTAAAGGAGAGCCTAGGTGGTTAGGGGAGGAGGACATGGAGAGGACCCACGGGTCCTACAGGCAATTGGAGAAAGCCGCTGGAGCTTGGAGGAGAAGGCGTGGCCCATCCCTAGCAGGCAGGAGGCTGCAGCAGTGACTACGTTTGTCCAGGAGAGGGCTCCACTTTGGGAAAATGGCTAGGTCTCAATGACTCAGGATCTCTGAGGTCCCCTAGGGAAAAGATGCCTAAGGACGGAACCTTGGGCATCCTCTCGCCATGGTTGGAGGAAGGGAAGCCAGAGCCAGAGGCTGAGGGCAGGCTGGATGGCAATGGTCGAGTGAAGACACCAGTTAGAAGCAGGAAGGGGACCAGGAAGGACACAAAGCTGCAATGGCAAGGGTTTAAGAGTGGGGACAGAGAGGCAGCCACAGCATGAATGGTCAGCAGGCCTGGGAGGCTCTGGAGGCCCCAGCTCACCAGGCCCCTGGAGGTCAGATCCCATTGTGTGTTTTTTCTTTCTTTCTTTTTTTCTTTCTCCTAGATGTGAAAGGGGTGAGAGGGGCAGTGGTAGCAGAGGGTGGGTAGACTGGGGCGGCGCTGACCTGGACGTGAGAGCTCGTCACCCCATCCCCCATCACACCCCTTTTTCTTTCTCAACCTCCCTGAACTGCAGAAAAATTGGGAGACAGAAGAAAACTTCTCTCCAGGCTTTAGGGGAGAGAATGAGAAGAGGAAGCCTGAACAAGGACCTTGGGAATAAGAGGGTGGGGAATAAGGTAAGTTGGGGGGGACCCAAGGTCTGTGTATCCATACACGTGTGCCCATATATATCCTTACACTCACTAAAACACCCCTCACACTCCCTCATGCACAATCTTACACACCTACCCACTCACACACATATTCTCACTCATCCCCCAACACTCATTCACACACCCACATTAAACACACAGCCCCCCACATACCCACGCTCAAGCGCTGCACCCCTCCCCCCCACACACACAAAGGAGAATCCCAGGCAGCTGTTCATACTAGTCCTGGATCTCTACGGGTGTGTGTCATGAATACCCACTAGCAGAGGTGAGTTGCTCCATAAGCGTGGGGGTCTTTTTTTTTAAAGATTTATTTATTTATCACCCCCCCACACTGTTGCTTTGGTGCTTGCTGTCTGCTCTCCTGTGTCTTCTTGTCCTCTATTTAGGCAGCACCGGGAACTGATCTTGGGATCTTCTGGAGAGGGAGAGAGGTGCTCAATCTCTTGCACCACTTCAGCTCCCTGGTCTGCTGCGTCTCTTATTGTCTCTCCTCTGTGTCTCTCTTTGTTGCATCATTTCACTGCACCAGCTCTCCGCGTGGGCCAGCTCGCCGCGTGGGCCAGCTCGCCGCGTGGGCCAGCTTGCCTTTCACCAGAAGGCCCCAGGAATCAAACCCTGGACCTCCTTCATGGTAGTTGGGAGCCCAGTTGCTTGAGTCACATCCATTTCCCATGGGAGTCTTAGACACTTCATAGGAATGACGTGTGAATGGGTAGATGATGTGTTTCTCTGAGAGAATGAATGTAGGCACAAAACCGAGTGATGTGCACATTCATTCATTTCCTCATCCACTCATCCATATAGTCCCAAACAAGGTTATGGGGAGTTACCATGTTCCAAGCACTGTGCTTGGTTGAACAATGGACCACACAGACACTCCTTCTGCTGACAACCTAAGAGCTCAGACGAGACAGCTCTTCCAACATAGCTCTAGATGCCATGATGGAGCGCAGTGTGCCACAGGAGCCGGAACAGGTGTGTACAGCGAGTGTTGACACTGGTCTGAGGAACATCTTCAGGAGTGTGAGCTGCATGTCAGCAGGTTGGGATGTGTTTGGGTGGGCACGTGGATTGAGAGTTGTGGGGTATGATAGGTGCATGTGTGTATGGCAGTGTACATGCATGGGAAGGTGTGAGGTGTGTATCATTATCAGAATTATCAGAGCAAACCCGCTCTTTATTACATGTATAATTTCCCTGTGTCCCATTGGGGCCCTCCGTTCAGGGGGAGCTGGAGTGGAACTAAACCAAATAGGGGATTTAGTAACTTCAAGAGGCTGCAGCAGAGCTTAAAGTGCTGCCGATGGATGGTTGGTAGGAAGGGGTGGGCAGGGGATGGAGGAGGGAATGGAGGGAAATCAGGCGGGGAGTGGGATAGGGTGTTGGGGGGAGGGCAGTCAGCATCTGGGAGGGTGGGGGAGGGGGATGCAGTTGACTGGGCTGACACCCATCTGCGGGGTAGGGGACTGGGGACAAGTCCAGGGATTAGCAGTTCCCTGCAAGAACCTGGGGGAAGGGAAGGGATTGGGAGAGGGAATGCCCTGCCCCCTTCCCCAGCCCCAGTCCAGCCCAGCCCTGCCTGGAGTAAGCCTCCTCTCTTTTAGGGGTTTCCAATATCTCACATGTGGAAAATGTCCTCGAGGGCTAGTGGAAAGAAGTTAGCTCAACACTGGGCTGACATCTCAGTTTTGTGGCAGGACCCCTGGGCAAGTTACTTCGTAGAGCAGTGCTTTTCCCCTAAAGCTGGGCTGATAACATTTACCTTGCTGGCTTGTGGCGATGATCAGTATAATATATTGAAACTCACACCCCTAGCAAGCACTTGATGAATAATGGCTTTTTATTGAAGACATTGGCTCTGTCCTTACTTCTGCATCATCCAAATGCCATTCAATCTACATCTCTCCCACCTTTAAAGATTCAAATCCAGCCCCTCCCTGTGGCAACAGCCCCTTCTCCCTGCTCTGGGGTTAGAGAAATGTTTCTGACTAGCAGTGTCCACTTCTAAGGGCCCCGTCTGGTTGCCCTGTCAAGAATGTTTCTGATACATTTCTTTTTGCTTTACTTTTTTTTCCTGGTTAGTCAAGTAGCCCATGCTTGTTGTAGAAAGTAAGTGAAAAGGGAAGCGGCTGTGGCTCAATCAGTAGGGCTCCCGTTTACCATATGGGAGGCCCCGGGTTCGGTTCCCGGGGCCTCCTGGTGAAGGCAAGCCCACCCCCAAGGCGTGGTTAGCTGACCCAGTGAGCACAAGCAGCAAGGGGGGGATAAATGAATAAATAAATAAAATCTAAAAAAAATAAAAAATAAAAAAAATTAAAAAAAGTAAGTGAAAAGAAGCAGGGGAAATAAAACCTTTAATCCCAACACTAAACAGCAATTATAAAAATTGCAAATATTTCTCAAGTGCTACTATGTGTCAGACATGATTCTACATGCTTTGGATGCTGTATTTCATTTATCCTCACAATAACTCCAGGAAACGTGTACTATCATTATCCCGTTAACAGAAGCGGCTGAGTCACAGAGCAAACTTCTCCAACGCCACACAGCTCTAAGTGACATAGGAAGGATGGAAACTCAAACTATTTACACTTTCCTCCCAGTCTTATCTATCCTGTTTTCTGAGGACATTCCTACTGACCTCCTCTGGCCCCTCGTTCTCTTAGTTGATCTAGTAGAGAGAGGGGCTCTGCCAGGGGGCAGGAGGCAGGTGCAGAGACGCACTGTCCAGGGTCCAGCTTCCAGCAGCCCCACAGGCCAAGGACCAGAGCACTGTGTTCTGGGCCCAGTGATGAGGAATGCGGAGGAAACAGTGACAGATGCCCCCAGCAGGGGCTCCACCCTCAGCTGCGCCATCTCCTGATGCCCAGTTCTCCGGCTAACTCCCATTCCTGTGCTCCGGCTCCTCCTGGGGCATGGCCCTGCCACCCAAAGGGCCCACAGCCCAGGATCCCACAGGCTGTCCCTCTGGGTGGCTGCAACAACGTACACTGTGGGTTGCCCTGCTTCCCTGCCTCCAGCCAGCCAATCCACTTGTTGCCTGATGAATCTCAGATTACATCCCGTTCTGCTCAAAAACTGTGGAGCCCTATAGTCAAGCCAGTTAACTACAAACTTCTCAGTTGGCATTCAGGAAGGATCTCTGATCTAATCTCAAACTGCCTTTCTTTTTCCTTTCTTCACATAATTACACCACAGTAGAAAACTCCCTAGCTCTTTCTCTCTCTACCTATCAACATCCCACTTTTTCTTTTCTTTTCTCTTTTTTTAACCCAGCAATTTTATTTATAGGATTTTGTCCTACAGATATGGTCATACACACAGGAAACAACATGCCTACAAGTTTATTCACTGCAGCACTGGTTATAATAAAGAAATGAAAACAACCTAATTGTTAAATAAATCATGTACATTCACATAATGGAATACTATGCCCCCCCCCAAAAAAAAAGGTGGGGAAATGAGGATGCATTCTCTGTACTATTATGGGATGATATCCAAACCCTATAATTAAATTTTTTTTTCCTTTTGTAAATATAATTTAAAACTATTTTGTACCAGTACAATATATTAATTTTACAAATGTTAAATTTTTTTTTAAAAAGCAAGATTTAATAAAATAAAGCAAGATAAAATACTGTGTATGATACTTGTTTAGCAAACTGTTATATAGTCAGGTATTGTCCTGGGTGCTTTACAAATATGAATTCCCTTTGTCCTCCTAACACTCCTATGAGATAGGCATTATTATTATGTCCATTTTACAGGTGCAAGAACTAAGGCACAGAGAGGTTAAGTAAATTGACCAAGGTCACACAGCTAGTAAGTGGCAGAGCCAGGATTTGAAGAGGGGGAAGGGCTCCAGAATCTGTGCTTTTTATCCCTGTGTTATATTTCCTCTCTGTAGCTGGAGATTACTCTTTACCAACCATAATAACTCTCTTCTGGCCGGTGATTGGTTTGAGAAGGGATATGGCCCAGTTCTGGCCAACAAGAAGTGAGGGGATATCTGCTGGGGGACTTGCTGGGAAGGGTTTTCTCATTTTTCAAAAGAGATGTCCTGGAGGAGACAGTCTCCTGATGTTGTGTTTGCACGTGATGTGTTAGCATGTGACACTGTCAATGGAGGCAGCCACCTCGTGACTCTGAGGGGCCAAGATGGAAGACACAGACCCAGGCACTGCCATTGGAGGAGTAGAAAGACAGACAGAACATGGGTCCTTAATAAAATCATTGAGCCACTGAATTGACCAACCCTGAGGCCATTCTTCCTCTTGTTTTGTGAGATAATAAACACCTTTACTAAACAAATAATAATAATAACAAAACAACAAAAAATAAACCCCTTTACTGTTTAAGGCAGCGGGGCTCTGAAACTTGAGCAGACGTTAGCATCACCTGTTAAAACACAGATTGCTGACTCCAGGTAGGCAAAGCCAAGAACCTGCATTTCTAACAAGTTCATCCCAGCTTTTCCTCAAGTCCTGTAATCCACACCTCTTCTTACAAAACCTCTCCTGGTCACCCTCCCTACATATGATGGCATCAGGTATACTTCTTCCTTGGTGCTCCATAGCACTTTTCACTCCTCTCAGGGCTTTGATCTTAGGCTGCCTGACAGCATAGTTGTTCATTTTTTTAAAGCAGGGTTTAACTTTATTATATACAGTCAAGTGCCCTAATTTTAAGTTAATTTTTAATGAACTTTTACATACACACACACAAACACCCATGTAACTGCTAACCAGACCAAGATACAGCACATTCAAGACACCCCAGAGGATCCCTTTGTGCCCCTTTCCCAGCGCCTCCTGCTGTAACTTCTATCATCAATTAATATTGCTTGTTATTGAACTTCATGTACATGAATCATACAGTATATACTCTTTTATATCCAGCATCTTTCATGCAACAGATCTGTGAGATTTATCCATATTATTGCATATTTCAGTAGTTCATTCATTTCCCTTGCTTTGTAGTATTCCATTGTGTGAATATACCAACACTTATTTACTCATTCTATTGTTGATGGACATTTGGTTTGTCCCACTTTGGGGTTATGACAAAATAAGCAGCTATGAACATTCTTATGCTGGACATAAGCACTTATTTCTCTTGGACATATACACAGGAGTTAATTTGCTATGTTGAAGGCAATACATATGTTTAGCTTTAGTAAGTACTGCTGAACATTTGTCTAAACCGGTTCTACCAATTTATACTTCAAGCAATGTATATGAATTCCAATTGCTCAAGTATGGTTGGTTTTAAAAATTTCAGCCATTTAGTAGGTGTTATAGTTATTTCATCATCTTTTATTGATCACTGACTATGCCAGATATTGTACAAGGAACTTAACATCTATATTGCTTCTAATCTTAAGAACTCTAGAAAGTAGGTGTTATTATCTCCGCCTTGCAAGTGAGGCTCTGAGGGGCTAATGAGTCGAACAAGGTAACATGGGTGATAAGTGGTAGAACCAGAATATAAATGTAGAACTGCCTGAAATCAAAGCCCCTGCTTATCCATCCTGTTGCCTTCCTTCTACCACATAGTAGGTAGCAAAGCTCTTGTTTTATTCCCCTTGAGATGCTCTGTAGTGCCTAAGAGCAGACATTGCAAAGGAGGGGGCTCCTGCCCCCATGCAGGTCTCCAAAATCCCAGTGACTGTCCAGACGTCAGAATTTGGCAGACTGCCCTTGGAGTCAAGAGACCTGGTACAGAAGTCGGAAGGCGCTGGATTCCTCAAGATTCTTGACTATGTCACATAAAAGAATTTAAGAGCATGCCAGTTTAGTTAGGCCAGTAAAGAAGAGTTTATTGAGAGAAACGAGAGGAAAGAAAAGTACCCACCCAGACGTGGATACAGACTACCTCCAGGCCAAGAGGAGCGCCTGGGGTCGGGGGCTGCCTTTACGAAAGCCTTTCTTCACTCCTCCGCTTTCCTAGTGTTGGGGAGGGGGCCCAGCTGTTTGCTGTTCTGATTGGTTGCCTTTCAGTTCTCACCTGCTAGCTCTCAGGGGACCAATGATGAGGCCTTTTGCTTGGCGCTATCAGGGACTTCCTAATGGGGCCTCGTGGCCAGGGTCGTACTGGGGTCTTTCTGGCTTTGTTCTTAGTAGTGGTCTTCCCTAGAGGGTTTCTGGGTGGAGTCTGATGGCCCTGTTGTCTGCCCGGTCTCAGCTGTGACTCAGTCTTCCCTCTTTCCCTATACTAACCTGCCTCAGCACGTTGGTTCAAAGGGAGAAGAA
>JAKSZT010000380.1:6431300-6534387 GCA_026826555.1 Tolypeutes matacus
AAGAAAGAAAGAAAGAAAGAAAGAAAGAAAGAAAGAAAGAAAGAAAGAAAGAAAACAGAAAGATAGAAAGGAAGAAAACATTTATCACCCTGGGCCTCAGTTTCCTCAACTGTAAAATGGAGATAATAATACTGCCCTGATGAATTCAAGAATGAGAGGCAGTGCCTTGTCATTTGTAAATTGTAAGTTTAAATTTATATAACCATATTTTTTAACCCTAGCCATCATCTGTGGAGCTATATAAAATACATAAATTCAAGGGGCCCTACCCTGGAGATTAATATTGGGTTGATATGGGGCATTTATTTATTTATATATATATATGTATGTATACCTATATATAGATATATAGATATATTTTTTGAGGTACTGGGGGCGGGGGAATGAACCCAGGACCTCATAGGTAGGAAGCTGTTGCTCAACCGCTGAGCCACATTGGCTTCCCTGAGTTAGTCTTTTCATTTGTTTTGCTTGTTGATTTTTTTTTTTTTCCAGGAGGCACCGGGAACCAAACCTGGGACTTCCTGTGTGGGAGACAGGTGCTCAACCACTTGAGCCACATCTGCTGTCCCACATTTATGTTTTTTAAGTGTTTCTCCGGGTGATTCCAATGATCAGTCAGGGGTGAGAACTGCTTGGGTAAAGATATGTAAAGTATTATCACCCTTGATGTTATCTTTATGGGGTGGTGAGAAAATAGGGAGACACCTTCAGAGAAGTCTTTAAAGTCCTTAGATCCATTACAAGTCTTTAAATAAGGACCATTGCCAACATCTTCATATCTTGGCCATCTCCAGCCTGAAGGCTGAGGCAGGTGTGTGTGTGTGTGTGTGTGTGTTCATGACTGTGCTTAGAAAGGGCAGTGAGAAGAAAGCAAATCATACAGGGTTTCTGTATCGAGGGGAGGGGTCTGGGGGCAGGAAGAACAAGTAGCCTGATCCCCGGGGCTCAGGCCTATGGACTTATCCTGGAGAAACAAGCCAAAAGTGGCCCCAGGCCTGTCTCCTTGAGCATGGCTACTCCTGTCACCCTAATTTAGCAGCAGTAAGGTTCAGTCTGCTCCAGGTTCACCACAGTGTCAATTCCAGCCTTCTTACCCCTGACTGCTGGGCTGGAGGTCCCCTAGGACCTGGCCTGGGAATCCAGCAGCCAATCACCTCCTTCTTGTTAGCCATCACTGCTCGCCCCCCAATCCTGGGCACCCCAAAATATTTTCCATCCCTGAGAAGTCAGAGAGGGACAGAGCAGCAGAGCAGGGCAAAGACCAACCAACCTCCTCCCCTTCTGCCCAGGGCCCTCAGCCCCACTGGGACACTCCCTCTCCAAGGCCAGGAGGCCAAGTTCTGGGTCTCTTCCACTCCTTATACCTGGGGCCCCATAAGGCCAAGCTTGCATATTCTGGGGTGGGGGTGAGAGAATCCACGAGGGCTCAGAAAAGAACAGCACGTGGGAGAGAAAAGAGAAAATGAAATAGAGGGCGGGATTAATGAAGTGGCTTCAAAAGCTAATAGTGCATTTACCAACATCTCCTCCTCTGATTCTCCCATCCCAGGGGAACCTGGCCACAGCCCCCAGGCAAGCTGTACCTCTTAAGGATTCCAGGACTAGAAAGAGGCAGGAAGTTTCTCAAGGTGGGGGAGACAACCCCTCTCCTATTACATCCTCAGTCTCTGGAGGTGAAACTCTAATCCCAGCCCCTCCTGTGGAGGCCAGGCCCATTTCAGGGCCACCCGGTTCTAAAGTAGCCTGTAGGGGATGTATTATCAGATGGTGCTTCGGGGACAGCCTCCTTCCTCAATCCACAGCTCTGGCCACTTCTGCTATTTTTTTCAGCCTGTCCCCATCACACGCCTCCTCTGTCCCAGGCCTCTTCCCTGGAAGCTGACCTGGAGCTGGATTCCCAAATAAACAGTAACTAATTGGATTAGGAGCTGATAATATTGTTGACCTTTCTTAATGTCTGCTGGCTGTCTTTCCACCACACTGAGGCTTAATTGTATGGGGTGAGGGGAGGGGGAACTTCCAGGAGTGAAATGTGACCCCTGTTAACCTCAGATAAAATGGGCTCAGCGTCTTCCCAACTGCCTGTCATCCCCCATGGAGCAAGAACACACACATGCTCCCCCTCTCATCAAATAACTACACAGATGATACACACATGCATAGGCATGCACGCAGAGATGCAACACACCCAGAGGCATGTATGCATCCACACACAAATCCACACATGGCATGCACATGACTATGAACATGGATCATACATGTACAGGAGTCACATTCAAGTGATACACGTGCAAAGTCACATATATGATACACAAACATATGCATATACACAGAGAAACACATTTGCCAAATGTAACCACAGAGATACATATAAACACAAATAAACAGACATGATGTAAATGCATAATAGATATCTGCATACAGATACAGACATGTATGCAAAGATACCGATAAACATACACATACCCATATACATGATGCTTACATGAATGAACGTGCACATGTGCATGACCCATGTGCCTGAACACATGTATGCACACACACCTCTGCACGTGGGTGGACACAAGATTCCCGCCTCTCTCCACACGGGCAATCTGTCCCACCTCTATCCCATCTCTTCCACAATCTCTGCTGCTTCCACTTTCTATTTGTTCTTGGGTTCCCTGGCTGTGTTTCTGGGATCCTGAATTTACAGATCTCTTGGAGCTCTGGCCTGGCCTCTCTGGGTGTCTCCATCTTTCGGTATCTCTGGGGCCCTGTGTTTGCGTGGCTCTCTCTCATCCTGGGATGCTGAAGTTGAAAAGGACCGGGCTGAAGGGTGATGGGAAAGGCTTGAGGAGAGAAGAGATGAGAGGGGATGGAGAGGAGAGGAGGGCCAGAGAGGGTGGAGGGGCGGGCCAGGGGAGAGGACGGAGAAAGAGGGGAGCCGCAAGGGGAGAGGAGCGAGGGGCGGGGGAGGAGCGCCTGCCTGCGCGCAGCAGATGTTGCCGCTCCTCGGATGGAGCTGTTAATGTAAGTGGAGTTTCTGCGATGGTAATTAGGAGGGCCCTCATTACCCTGGCAGAGCCGGCTGAAAGCCGATAAAGCCGAGGGGGAGAGGGGCCGACATCAGGGTAATGGGGGAGCAGGGCCATTGAGGAGCTGGAGCCGAGCCGGGGACCGCACCGCGCGCAGCTGGAACCCGGCGAGAGGACCGGGGAGGGGGTGGTGGTGCGCGGACCGGGCCTGTTGCCCAGAGAGGAGCCGGATGAGAGCAGCGAGGGGCGCGGAGCGGCTGGGGCTGCGCTGGGGCTTTGGACGGTGACGCGGGACAGGGTGTCCGGGACCACGAGGTGCCGAGAGTGAAAGGTGGCCTGATCTGCTAGAGCGGGGTGTCGAGGAGGGTTCCAGGCCGGCATGCCGCCACGAGTGGGGAGATCCGCAGAGGTCTCTGCGCATAAATTCAGACACCCCTGGTGGCCAGACAGAAGTGGGGCCGGAGGGTGTGGTTATGGAAACGGGATTCTTCCCCTCTACTGGCTCGCAAGTGGGATACCGGGACACTGGCTCCATGATGACTAAGGCACGGACTCACCAGGAGCAAAGTTAGAACGTCCAGAACGAAGTTTCCAGAATGTCAGGTCACAGACTCTAGAAGGGACCAGGATGCAAGTTCTAGCACTCAGGGGTGGAGGTACAAGCCCTAACCCTGTCTCTTTGTAGTGGAGGCTGGTCTTCCCTCTCCCCTCCCAGGTGGCTCTCTTCCTCCCTCCTCTCCTCTCCCACACCCCCACCCTAGGGAAGCTCCCAAAGCAATGAGAATGCTGGAAATGAATTCAAGCAGTCCGAAGCACCTTGCTTCCCTTTAGGGCTTTTCAGCAAATGGGGAGGGAGGCAGGGAGGAGAATGGTGACAGCCGGAGACACCTGCTGGTCTGCTCCCCAGCCAGGGACCCAGGAGCCCCTAGAATGAGGGGGAGGCAGGACAAGGAGCCCATTTTGCTATCCACTCTCCTCACTCTGGGGTGTTCCAGGACAAGCCCCCATTGCATTCGTGGCTGAGAAGTGAGCAAGCCCAGTCTCCCCAGCCAACTGGGAGCCATCTCTACAGAACAGACCGAGTCCGGTTCTCCTCCTGTTCCTCCTGCCCCAAGCCAGAGGACCCTGGGAAGACTTCCAGGAGGCAAGGAATCTGCTGCGAGGGCAGACAGAAGGAAATTGTGGGACTCTCTGCAGGTAACCTTGCCTCTTCCAGCTCCCTTTTATTTACCCCTCTTTACATAGCCCTCCACCTACAGCTGCCTTCAGAAGCCTGAGTTCATGGACCTCGGCCATTCTGGTTTGTCAATTACCCAAGGACCACACAGGCCCCTCCATAACAGAAAGGGGGGAACAGAGAGGGGGCTTCTTTTCCTTCAGGCTTTGGGAAAGGGAAAGGAAAGTCCTGCCACTGCCTGCCTGGGAGGAACCATATGTACCAGATGACGTAAAGGGATATGGTGTCTCTGAACAGACCAGGACTGTTTTGGGATCCTGGGCCTGGGGACAGTCCCAGATGCTCCTCCCCTCTTCAGCTGCACGCCTGCATGGCAGAGCAGGGGTTAACGGGGAGAGGCTGCAAGCAAGGCTGGAGCAGGCGGTGGCTCCCGCCTCCCCGCCACCCCCCACCCCCCACCCCCCCAAGAGTTGCTGACTCTTCCTTTTTGTTCGGGCTGACAGCGAGCACCTGGTGTGCTCCTGCAACAATATTGTTCCTGCCTCCCTCCCCCCTAGGCCCTGGGCTCCCCTCTCTCTCCCTCCCCCCCCACCCGCCGGCAGCCTTCCCCTCTGCCTGCTCTTCCCCTCGCCCCCTCCTGCCTGTGGCCTCCTAGGCACCCCCCATCACCACCACTACAAGCACCGACCCTGCGGTGTCAATAAACACAACATATGCTGCCATTACTGTGGAAATCATGCCCTCTACTCCATTCATTCCCTCAGCCTGCCTGCCCGCTGGGGGTGGGGGTAGGGGGGTGGGGGAAGAAAGGTCAAGTGGGAAACATTAACTACTCTCCTTTTTGATCTGCATGGGCCCCACCCACCCCCCTTTGGAGAGGGAGAGGAATTGGGGAAGCATGAATGGGATGAGTGGGGGTTTACTGAGACCCACATTCTCTGACATGCTCACTTACACCCCCACAGAGGGAAGAAAATAAGCACCCCATCCAGTCCATGCCCCTCTTCAGTTCCAGGATGGGTAGAGTGAGCCCCCTGTGGGCTCTCCCATGGACAGCCATGTTGGTGACATGTTTCTCCTGGGAGCAGAGGTGGCAGAGGTGGGGTCTCATTCTCTTGCAGACCCAGCAGTCACCCCAGCTTCTGGGGATTGTCTAACTATCTGTTAGACAATTGCAAAAGAAAAACCCAAACCCAAAGGGGTTTCCCAGCGAGGCTGAGCTTCAGAAAGCCCTTCTGAAAGGAGCCAAATGGCTCAGATGGCTAAGGGAGTGGCCTGGCCTCAGTTCCCTCAAACTAAATCATGAGTTCCAAGACAGCAGGGAATAATAAAGATAAAAATAATATAATAACAACAGCTACCATGTATTGAGGGCTTATTTATGTACCAGGCATTGTGCTAAGCACTTTACAGGCTTTATCTAATTTGTTGCCCCATAAGACCCCTATGGGGAGTTACAACTGATAGCCCCATTTTACAGCTGAGGAAAACAGACTGAAAAAGGCTAACTAGTGTATACAGGATGCCAGGCCCTGCGCTGAGTTCTTTCAATGCAAAATCGAACCCTATGAGGTTAGCATCACTATTAGTGCCATTTTTTCAGAAAAGGAAACAGAGGTTCAGAGAGGTTAAGTAGCTTGCCCAAAGCCACACAGCTAGTAAGCAGAATGTGGCCAGGAATTCAAATTTGAAAAGCAAAGCTTGGGATCTTAACCTCTACACTCTCCTGCTTCCTTTCTCCATTTTTCTCCATCTCCAGTCACCCCACAGCCCCCAAACCAAACTGGCCCCTGTGGGTTTGGACACACTGTAGGATTATGGAATAGAAAAGCCAGGAAGTGGCCAGAGCACAAGTCTGAGTTGAGACTCTCATTCTCTGCCCAGCTCCTCCCTTGTTCCACTGTCACTCCTTGCTGCTGCTGGACTGGGCCCACGAGCCCACAATGCTCACTGTGCCTGTACCCACCTGCTTAGCCCAATTCTGAGGATTCCCAGCGGACAGGAAAAGGGCTGCTTTAGGCTCCCAGAGCACACAGACATTGTGCTTGGCTCTGCAGCTCCTCACTTCTGAGACTCCAGTTGCTTTATTGATATTAACTTCACACCCCCCCCATTTCCCCACCCGCCCCAGCCCAGGCTGACGGGCAGAAATCTGCTGCCTGGGCACCACCCTGACCTCTCTTTTCCTCTTTCATTATCTGCTCCGGGCACCAGGGAGCCAGCACCAAAATTAAAACAATAACTAAGCCCGAAGTGGACCCGGCAGCCCCCACTCCCACCCCAAGGGAGGGAAAAAAGCCACAGAAACACCTGGAGAGGAGAATAATCAATGGAAGGGGAGGGGTGACCAACTCTCATTCCAGTAACCCCCACCCGCCTTAACCCTTTGTCCCCTGCACAGTAACCAGAACTCCCCCATCCCATCCCTTCCACTCCATCCTATAAAGAAGCAGCAGACTTTGGCAGCTGCTCAGCCATTTGGTGTCTGGGACTTGAATAAACAAACCTGAGACAAGGAAGTCCCCAGAAGCCCACAGTCAAAGACCAAAGCTCCTAGAGGGAGTCCTGCAACAGTAGGCTGTTGCTCCTGGGATGAATTCCTGGAGAACTGGTTGATGGCTTACTAAGTGATCTGTGCTAAACACTTTATAAAGTACACTACCTTGTTTGAGACTCACAACAACCTCACAAAGTAGGTATTATTATTGTTCCCATTTGTCAGATGAGGAAACTAAGGCTAAACAAGTTAAATGACTTGCCCAAAGTCATACCAGCTAATAAGTGGCAGAATCAGGCTTTGAATTCAGAGTCAGGAGGCTGTTTCCAGCCTTAACTCCTTTGCTGGGCTCAGCCTCCAGAGCAGTTTGCGCTGATCTGTCCTGAGAGTGCTCCTGGAGTCTAGGTGAACAAGCAGGCCTGGTTAAGGGCTTCTTCGCGGTGGCCTCTCATCTCACAGGCAGGAGAAGGGAAAGGCGGAGGCAGAGCCCAGCTCTAGCCACGCTGAGGCCAGCAGAGGGGGCTGCTGTAGCTGAGGTCAAGCGACAGGAGACCGAAGGCAGAACGCTAGTCCCAGGAAAGCGAAGGTGCTGGTTCCTGTGCAGTGCTCCACAGATCTTCCCCAGCAGCCCGGCTGGACATCTACAGGCTAGCGGTTCCAGCAGGAGGGGCCCTTCCAGGCAGGGGGACAGAGCACCATTGAGTAGTCCTAAATGTGTCCATGGACTCCTGACCCCATGGTCCCCATGGTGCCTGCTGTCCTCTGCGTAGAGGCCCTCCCTCCCAGCCTTACCTTTCTGCCCTCCACCACCTCAGCTCCACCTAGAAAGGGTTCACATCCATTGCCCCATCTGCCCCACACTGGGATTCCCACACCCCCCAGCACTGTCCCCATCCCACCCCTCAGTCCAGCCTCACTTCTCACTACCCCATTAAATCGTCCAAAATGGGAATAAGTCCTTTTTGACCTTAATTCTGCTGACACAAGAATGGAAGTTTTCCAAAGGTGTTGTACTGAAGGAAAGACTAGAAGAGCCACACTGATGGTGCAAATCACCATGTACCGGGCACCGTTCTAAGAACTTGACCTAAAATCTGCACAGCAATCCTAAGAGGCAGGCACCCCCATTCTATAGGCAGAGGAAAGGAGAACCCACAAGCTGCTAAATGGCACAGAGGGGATTTGATTCTGCTCTTATGCAACTCCACTTTTTCCAAGGGGTGGTGGTGGTGGAGTTTAAAGTCTTCAAATTCCCTATCCTGCATTGAACTATAAGCTCTTTAGGAGCACTCTTGCCCATCATTACATTCTAATAGGGCAAAGCAGAGTGGGACCTCCGTACGTGTGCACCAAAGGAATTCTGAGACAACTAAAGGCCACAGAGGACTGCCTGTCACACCCCGTAGGGCACAGAAGATGTGAGACTACCCCTTGCCTCGACCCTGACTGGCTTGGATGCTAGTCTCAGCCACACTGACTCTTGGCCAGGGGAAGGCTCAGCTGGTACCAGAGCCAAGTCTCATGAAACTTCAGGCCTTATCCAGAACCTTTCCTATCTTCTCACTAGTCACCCTTGACCCTGAAGGTACTGCTCCAGCAGTGGCCTCTCAGCTAGCGAACCCTTATAACCCCCCAAGTTGCTGCCACCACCTCCCTCCAAAGACTAGTCAACCTTCCTGAGAGTCCCTATAAAGGAAACCCTGCAGGAGTCCCCAGAGGGATCTTGCCCAGAGCAGATGAATTTGAGTCCACACTGGGATGGTCATGAGAGAAACCTGGCAGAAGGACAGGAGATGGGGGTGTCTCAAATCAGCCTTCCAACAAGGGGGAGCAGGGTTTTGAATGGATTCAAACAGGAGAGGGTGGAGTGGTTGCCATCACAATGGCAAGTACACACAAGGGTGAGCCAAGTTTTGAAATAACCATAAACAAAGGTAAGGTCATTTTCGTGAGTTTTAGTAATTTCAGGTATTAACTTTTGGCTATTCTTTTTTTTTTTTTTTTTAAAGATTTTATTTATTTATTCATTTATCCCCCCCTTGCTGCTTGCGCTTGCTGGGTCAGCTAACCACGCCGTGTGGGCGGGCTTGCCTTCACCAGGAGGCCCCGGGAACCGAACCCGGGGCCTCCCATATGGTAAACGGGAGCCCTACTGATTGAGCCACAGCCGCTTCCCTTGGCTATTCTTAATATACTGGAAAAGTAAGAAAAAGCGCTTCTATAGTGGTTCAGTAATCGTACTTATTTGTCAATTCTTAACTCAGTTACAGTTACAGGCTTTATTTTTGCTTCAAAACAAACTGAGCACTTTTGTTTACCAACTAAGCAACTAAAATTTTTTTTAAAAGGCGGTATGGGGGATTGAACCCAGGACCTTGAACATGGGAAGCAGGCACTCAACCACTTGAGCTACATTTGCTCCCCCAAACGTTTTTTTTTTTTTTTTTTTTTTTTTTGGTTTTCTTTTTTTTCACCAGGAGGTCCCGGGGATTGAACCCAGGTTCCTCCATATGGGAGACAGACACCCAACCATTTGAGCCTCATCTGTCCCCCGCCAAACCTATTTTAACGTTAGGTTATGGAGGACAGGACTGCCACAATCAAGACCCTGGTGTTCGCAGAAAGCAAGGTGGGGCTGGATTTAAATTACTGTGGTTCACCTATGGCTCTGCCTGTTAGAGGCCCTGGCTCCCCCAGCCCGATTCTCTCTGCTCTGCCTGTTATCCTCGAGCAGGTTTGTAGTTAGGGCCGGACAGAAGCTCAGAAGCTCAGCTCCCTCACCTCATGACCTGGTTTTTTTTTTTTTTTTTTTAAAGATTTTTTATTTATTTATTCATTTATCCCCCCCATGCTGCCTGTGCTCGCCGGGTCAGCCAACCACGCCGTGCGGGCGGGCCCGCCTCCACCAGGAGGCCCCGGGAACCGAACCCTGGGCCTCCCATATGGCAAACGGGAGCCCTACTGATTGAGCCACAGCCGCTTCCCATCATGACCTGGTTTTGAGTTGTCCTGAGGACAGGCGCCCTAGCCGTAGGAGCCCCTCTGCTGTATACCTCCCCACCCCCCAAACCCTGCTGCCCACAGCTGATCAAAGACTTTCCTTTGCCACCCGCCTCAACACAAGCCCTCCATTGCTCCTGATCCTGACTTGAGAGTTTTCTCCAAATCCCCACACTGCCTCCGGTGACCCACTTAGAATCCTAACTCTCCAGACTTAAAATAGAAAACAGTCAACACAAGCTTTTACACTTCCCGCTAACGGCTGAATAAAGGTTGCCTCTTTAGCAAAAAACAAAATAACTACCTACTACTAATAATAGCTGCCCACCAATTCAGAGTGGGTGGTCCTTCATTTGGCCGGCTCTCCCCAGCCTAGCACCCAAGCCAGTCAGGCTGGAGGCAAGGGGTCTCACATCCTCTGTGCCCAGTCCCCAGGCTGTAGAAGTGCACATGGCTCTCGGGCCATGTGACCTGTGTATGACTGTGTGCTGTGAAGGGTTGTGTATTGTATGCTTTCTTTTCTTTTCCTTGGGATAAATTCCAGAGTGGCTGTTTGCCCTGGGCTCATCTGTAATCTGGGACATTGATCGGGGCCCATTGATAGCTGATTGTTTTCACACGTGACTCGGTCACATTCCTCTAATCTCCATCCTTCTGCTCAGTTTGCATGACAAGAAGTGGCCTCAGTGGGGAGAGGTCGCTCACCTCTGACCAGGATATAATTGGAAAAAGAAGGTCATTGCCGCCTTTGCTTCTGGAGCAGATCAGCTTCGTTCCATTTGTGTCAGGAGCTCTTGCCAGCATACGCTGTCAATGACATGGAGACAATGGCTGTGTCCCACAATGGAGCCCACAGAGATGTGCTCGACACGACACAAACACACCACGGGACCACACTCACTGTCATCAGGACAGGCATGTCCAACGACACATATACAATAGATGCTCTCAATAAACGCTGATTACATCAATGGCACACAGGACAACACGTACCCTGTGACATCTGCACACAGAGGACACACAAAGAGATGCATAAAACAATTTCTATGCAATAATACAGGTAGTCGATGACATACACTCATAGTGACACATACACACAGACATATCCAAGAGGGCAAATAGCCCAGGCTGTTACCATACCCAGCAGGAAAAAATTATAATGCCGTTCTTCAGGCCATGCACATGTGGGAATATATCAAAATTACCCCAAAATGCATATTACAAAATGCATATTTCTACAAACCTCTGTCTATCCACACACACACACACACCCCTTAGAATTTGAGTGTATATGGGGCTACACATTTATGTTGAAAAGCTCCCCCAAGTAATTCTGAAATGCCCCCAGGTTGGGAACCATTGAACTGACCCTCCCCTCTACTGGGTGGCAGAATATGCTGGCAGGGTCTACGACTGTATTCTGTCTTCTGGCTGAGTTTGGGAAGGGACAGGAAGGAGGTGGGAAAATGTCTGTAGCCCGGACTAGGGGTCAGAAAATGAGCAGGAACCGAAAGAGTTAAAACTGGGCCACAGGGCATTGATCCCCAGCGACCTTGGCTGGCCTCGTTAGCGTGCCAGCTAGCAGAAGGACCCTTCGCGCAGAGACTGTCCCAGAGACTCGCCTGCGCCCCCCGCCCCCGTCCGCCGTCAGGATATGAAGGCCCAAATCCCTCAGACGCCTGATCTACTGCAACCTCGAGTATCTTTAGGGGACATTTGGTCACTTCCAGACCCGGTGATCCAGCCCCTGGGACACTTGCCCGCTCCAAGGCCCTAGGGCGCCATGCCTAACACCTTGAAAGCCACAAGTTTCCTTGTATTCGGGGCAGGGACGGGAGGGGACCTGCCTACCCCCACCCCTGCCACGCGGGGAGGCCTCCGAGAAGGGCAGCTGGCGCCGCCCAGGGACCAGACGTCGGAGGCGACGGGTCACTCGAGCCCCAGCAAGGAGGTGCGGTGATCGCGGGGCGAGCACAGGGTCGCGCCGCTCCCTAGCGGCGCAAAGGCAGAGTTGAGCCCGAGGGGCGGTCGGGGGCGGCAGCTCCCGCCACGTCCCTCCTTCGCAGCAGGGCGGGAGAGGGGGTGTTGAAGAGACGCCCCAGAAGACTGTCCTGTCCCTTCCCTTCTCCTCTCCCTCTGTCCCCTTCTCCCCCTTTTTTCTCTTCCCTCCCCCCGCCTCTTCCAGTCTTCCCGCCCCCTCCTGACTGCCTCTCCCACCCGCTTCCTCTCTCTCGTCCTTCGCCCACCGCCTCCCGCCCCGCGGGGCAGCGCCTGGGTGCTCCCGCCTGGCAGTTAGCCCATTAGATCGCGTACTATCGATCCGCTTCTGAGTTGAAGCTGACAGCCCCCCTCCCGGGCTCGCCCTCTCCCCATTCCGGGAGCCCCCACCCCCAATCTCCCTGGCCTGCGCCGCCTCCCCCCGCCCCCCGACGCGGGCCGCGCGGAAGTCTCGCCCTCACGAAGGACAAGAACAAATGTAATTAAAGCGACCGGCGAGGGGGGTGCGCCGCGACCAGCTCGAGCGCGAGCGGGGGTCCCAGCGGCCCGCACTCGGCCTGCGGTCTCCCCTCACCCGCCGCCCGCCCCGCGTCCCCCGCCCCCCGGCGCGGGAGCATTTGGGCTGAGCTGCGCCTGTCCTATAAATCCACATATAATTCTCGCCTTTCCTGTTCAGCTAAGGAAAATAAACGTGTAAGGCTGTTTCTGGGAGCCCAGCTCAGGGACCGCTCTAAATTCTCCTCTTATTGAGTCCGGGCTGGAAATCATTCAGCTCGGCGGCGCGCACCCCGCCCGCGCCCGCGCACACGCACGCGCGCACACGAAGGCAAGCGCCGGGTATATAAATATCTCCAGCTCTCCCCATAGCCGGGCAGATTTATTCCGCTGCCAAGCCTGCAGAAAATTGACTTGTTCATGGAGGCGGCTATTGACACATCACCGGGGGGAGGGATAGGGGAGAAAGCAGTGGAGCCGGCGCCCCTCCATTATACGTTAATGTAATCAGCAGTGTGCGAAATGACTGCGCGGAAAATAGCATCACTGACATTTATATTAGAGGATATTGATGGCAGGAGCTGTGACCGCATCACTCTGCCTCCCGTTTCCACGGATTGACACAGGAGCCTCTTGTTGGCTCCATCCACGCTCGCCTCCCCTCCCCCTTTCCCCTCCCGTCCTCGCTCCCTTTCTCCACCCACTCTGTTTCTCCAGCTCTCCCCCCTCCTCCTCTCACCCCCACCCTCCCTATTCACTATTCCAGCCACTCATTTCCTAAATAATTTTTGAGCACCTTCTGGGTGCCTCGTGCAGGGTCCTCTCCCCTGTGCCTGTGTCCTAGGTTTCTCTCTTTCTTTCGCCCACCCTCCATGCCCTTGCCCTCTTTCTCTCTCCTCCCCCGCTCTGCCTTCGCCCTCCCCCTTCTTTGGCTCGGTGGCTGGACCGCTGCTGTCACAGCAGATAGATAATTGAAAAATGGGCCTCACCTTTGCAGCCAGCAGGAGTGGTTCAGGCAGTTACCGCCGGGGTTACCTACTCCATCTCAGGCCTAGGCTCCAAAAGAGATTCTGAGGAAATTGGATTTTACATGGATGTTTTATTCGGGCAGAGGCTTTAGTGTATATAAATACAGGCAAGGAGGCCTTGGCAGCAAGGATGAGTGAGGCAAGACAATCCCTCCTGGGGCCTGGAGGAGGCTCAGGGGAGGCACGTGGGCCATGTGGTCAGCTCTGGGTCCCAGACCTAGACATCAGTGCATTGCCAGATACCCCCCTCCCCCATCATCTGGGACCAAGAGGTGTTAACGTCTTTTGAACAGCTCTTCCTTTTATTCTCTTTGGGAATTAAAAAAAAAAAATGTGTGATTGAAGGTTTGGCAGGACTGGATACTGAGAAAAGAAGAGGATATAGTTGCAAAGTTTGAGGACTATTCTTTCAATAAATATTTATTTAACCCTTAACTTGCAAGGCATTGTGTTTGGGGCACAGGAATGAAGATTTTAGACATGGTTGCTGCCTTTAAGAACAGTCTTGAGGTTTGAAGAAGACAACCTAGGGTTTTAGGTTGGGGACAAGGAAGGAGAAAGGTGGGTAAGCAGGTGCTGAGAGTACTGCTCAAGAACCTGACCGACTGGGGACGGGGAGGGGAGGGCTTGGATAAAGAAGCTGTGGGGGAATTGGACAGGTTGCCGGGCAGCATGGGGGGAAGTCTCCTGTCCTTCCCTCCTGGTCCTGGTTAGCAGAGCATCTGGGAAACATCTGGACAATGGTGGCTACCAAATATGTAGGCAAGGTCATATCCAAAGTGTGTTCAGGGAATTCTGGTGGAATTTTCTTGAGGGCTAGTTTCAGGGATCATCCAGGAGCAAGATGAGGCCTTCCAGGGAGACCAGATGCAAGGTGGGACGAGGGCCTGAGTGAGGAGCGCTTTGGGGGAGGCCTAAATTAAAGGCACATAGGCAGGTGAGGGGCATCAGGAGACTAGGGAGGTAGGTATGGCAGCCTAGAATTAAGAATCTTCCAGTGTCTGAATTCCCTCCTCCTCACAGGAAGGCCTCCATTTCAGCCATGGTCAGGGTCTTTCTTATCTACACCCTCTCTGGTCTCTGATTAGAATCTATGTGGCTGACAGGTGCAGCCCCAGTCACCTCTGTTCCCTGGAAGGAGAGCTCTTTATAAGTCACCATATGACTAAAGGACTGATATTAAGGTGAATGGAACCAGCAGGCTCCAGGCTCAGACTGTCCACTGAAGGGTCAGGGACTCCTGAGCTCAGAGAAGAGACAACAACCGCCTTTTACTGACCACCTCACTGAAAGCTGGACCAACCCCCCCGCCCCCACAGGGCAACTTCTCGAAGTCGCCCACGCCCTCTGCCATGTTGTTATACTGTTGCATCATCAGCTTTCAGGGCAGGACAGGTGCGGGATGGATCATGACCATCCCTCCAGCTATCCCCTCCACATCCCAGGCACTCCCAGATGGCACTTTCTAGGAATTTTAATCTAGCAGTAGGATGGGAGTGTTCTGGGGCAACTGGGCTTCCTCTCACAGCTTTCCCTGACTCCATTCAGCATCTTCCCTCTTTCCTTTACATCAAATCCATCCTGACAGCCCAGAGGGGAGGTAGATCCTTCTCAACTATCAGAGAGCCAGGCCACCTCAAACTACCCCAGGCACTGTGCCTCCTTCTCACCTCTGCTCTTGGGGAACCACAGGAACTCTGTACTCACTCTCTACCCCCCAAATCTGTTGCTGGATTTGTCTTCTCTGCTCTGTGCCTCTTTTGAGTTATGAATCCTGAGATCTGGTCTTGCTCCTAATCTGGGACCTCTTGAACAGATTGGTTGTGAGAACACAAGTGTGTGTGTGTGCGTGCATGCACATACACTTGCTTGTGCACTGCATGCCTGGGGCACAGGGGACACCATTCATGGAGCAGGACTCAGTTCCAATGTGCCTTCCAAATTAGGAAATTGACATTCAGAAGGAAAATGAATGAGCAGGCAGGGGAATGATTTCCCATGGTGGGAGGGACATTGTCACTCCATGCTTTCTGAAGAGAGGATACTGGGAATTCATTCCTCCAGGATCATCCATCCAGTAAGCCATCTGAGAGGATCCAGGGGAATGGGAGGTTAAGGACACCAGGGACGGAGCTAGATAAGGCTCAAGCTTTAATTGAGATTCAGAGACTGTCCATTCCCTCCCCCTACATGAGAGGGCAGCTGGAAGTGGGGCTTTTAGGAGAATGGAACTTTGAAAAGTGGAAAGCCTGTTTCGGGGAGCAAAGCAAGCCATCAGGAGCTAAGGCTGGAGGTCTGGCTGGGGAAACCAAGCTTCACAGAGAAGTGTTTCCATCCTTAGCAATAAGCCTAACATTAGCTGCATGAGGTACCCCTTCACCTCTTTGGGCTTTAGACGCTTCATCTGTAAACTGAAAAACTAAGGTCTCTCTCTGCTTTAATTTCTGTCATCCTAAACTGGCAGGTGACTATGTTTGGATGGCCCAACTTGGGATGAAAGGAGGAATTTCAGGTCTGAAGATCCAAACTTCTCCAAAAGGGACGAAGGAATGTCATTGTGGAGCCAGTGGGGGCCTGAAATTCCTCAGAGGACTCGTTGAGACCAAAAACCTGCTGGGGCTAGAACACGTAGAGAGCAGGAAAGTAGCCCAGTCCTGGGCAGAAGACAGAGACAGATCCAGAGAGCAGTGCCACCCAAATTGTCTCAAGCTCAAAAACGCTGCTCAGAATCCAGTTCACATAGCCCAGAGAGTGGGTAGAAGCTCCATGTGGCCAGGCAGCTGTTCATCAATCCAAACTACAAAAAATCTGTGCTTGGCAAACTTTCATGTGCTGTGCTTTGGAAGGGAGTTGGTGGGAGGTGAGTCTTTGCTTTGTTTCTCCAGAGTTTCTTAGTAAAGTTTCCTATTTGGGAAATGTTACATCACCTTGGTTCTAAGAATGGAGAAGGGCTCAGGGTGCTCCTAGTGGCAGAGCCCAGTGGTGGGCAGCAGGTGGAGGAGCTGGGGAGAGTGTGAAGCTGGAGGGAGGCAGTGGGGGACATTGTAGGTAATGGATAATGGAGACCCCTCCTATCTTGACTTGGAGGAAACAGGGCAGGTGACCAGGGAAGCCTTGGAGTAAAAAGCTGCCTTGGAGGATAATCCCCAGAGGGAAAATGCTGGAAGCCCGGAGCAAAGGCAACTGGAAGCCAGCGGGCAGGGGTGGAGAGGTGAGGAGAAGGGAGGGAAGATATCCCTTTCCTTGGATGTGCCTTGGCTCCTACCCAGGCAAAGAGGGGCAGAATTTCTGTCTTGTCCCAAGCCCCTGCATCTGCCACCTTGTTTACCTCGTTCCTATTTATAGTTGCAGGCTCCAAGCCTGGCATGGGACTCTGCGATTTATATGACTATAAACCTCCAAAGGGCAGCGAGAGCTGGCAGGGTGTGAACACAGACAGGGGCAGGCCTCCTAAGGTCAAAATGCCCACCTTCCCACATCAAGCTTTCCGCTCTACCTTCCCAACCCTCTGATCTTACACTCTATCAAAGGGCAAGAGGTCACAAGGCCAGGCTCAGACAAAGAAGAGATGGGCAGGAAACCATAACAACCTCCTTGAATCTTCCTACCTGGAACTTGTCTGGTTTAAGAATTGGAGCAGGAAGAGAGAACCTGTATTTTTCCCTTGGGAGAGGGTAGGGAAGCTCAGTGTGGGAGACTGGCTTCCATCAAGGGACAACTGAAATTGGAAAGAGTGGGTGAATCCAGCCTTTTGAGGGGGAAGGAAAATGGGGATCACAGCCCAACTCCCCCTTGTCCCATCCACTTAACAGCAGATGGGAAGAAGCATGGTACCTGGGGGCACCGCTGGCCTCTGGCTTCCTTTGGAGGGTACCTTTTGAGCAGCCCTACCTCTCATCTAGGGCAGAGGATTTTGGCACACCCAGTGCCTGGGCCCCAACCACCACAGGATTCTGCTAGGATGGCTTATTGTCCAAATCCTTCCCTATAGAGGCAGCCCTTCTTCAGCCTCTGGCTGACTCTCTCCTTCAGCCTCATCTCCATTGTCTCTGTCTCCCTCTCCCTTTTTTTTTTTTTTTTTTTTTTTTAAGAGGTACTAGGGATTGAACGCTGGACCTCATACATGGGAAGCAGGGGCTAAGCCACTGAGCTACATCTGCTCCCCAATAAGAGTTTAGTCTTTTCATTTGTTTGTTTTTGTTTTTAGGAGGTACTGGGGGTGGCACCTGGAACCTCGTACATGGGAAGCAGGTGCTCAACCGCTTGAGTTACATGCATTCCCCTCTCCAGTGTCTCTTGCCCTCCAGTCCTCCGAGTGTTCTTGGCTTCCCACAATGCCCCACACTAGGCCTGTTATCCTGGCTCTCTCAGCTGAATATCCCAGCCTCCTGCTGTGCACCCAACTTTCCTCACGGGTTCTCTGCCCCATGATTTATCCTGTGAGCATTAAGACTACACATAGCTCAGCTCTGGGTGTGGGTAAGAATGTGCTGGGTGAGAAGATTGGATTCCCATGCCAAATGGGTATGAACGTGAAGGACTGAAGAAACCCAGAATGCCTTTCCCCTGTACTGTTTTGTTATTTTTCCACCACCTTCTGGTCTGCTGGGCTAAATCTGAGGGCTTGGAGAGGGGAAGTGCCTCTCTGAGAGCCTAGGTGACCCACTGGCCATTTCTGGCCCTCCATTGGCCCTCCCCTCTACTATCTTGGGTCTCAGGTCTCCTCTCAGGATTGGAATAAACCTGGGGTGCCACAGGCAGAACTGAGGGTCAAGGGTTTCCCAGCTGGGGTGGGGTTGGTGGGGGAAGTACTAGAAGACATTGAACACTCAGTCAAGGCAGATACCTGCTTGTTCCTTGGCCTTGGCCTCAGACAAGGGACTAGGCACTAGGTAAAGTGATCCCCTGGGAGGGAAGGACATCACAGTGGGCCCATTCTCAGGCTCCTTCCTCCTTTCCTTCCTTCCCAGGTCCCACCCATCTCTGGTGGTAGGGATGCAAAGGAATGGGCCAAGTCAACATCCAATTCTTCTCTGAGGAGGGGAGGCAAAGGATGGAGAAGATTCTAGATTCCAGAGAGACCCTTTGCTTACCTACTAGTTCACTTTTTATCTAATGCCTTCTATAGGGTAGAGAGGGAAGTCAGGGGGACATGGATCAGGTATGAGGGATTGTGTCCCAGGGGATCTCAGGAGGCTCTGGGGAGAAATTAGGGGCCTGGGCTCAGGGTGGTGTGGAGTTAAGAGTTGCAGGGAGGAGCTGTGGAGGGGCTGGGAGGAGGTCAGAGCTTGTTCTCTTGCCCTTTCCCAGAGGGAGGCAGCAGAGGACTATGGGCATTGCCCCATCCAGCTCTTGGCAGTTTAGATTCATAATCACTGTTTATCGTTGGAGCCCATATTGAGGGACTCATCTGGTTTGACGTTTTTACACTTCCAGCCCCTACCCTCTGATAGAAAGAGACCTTGGGGAAGTATGCCTGTTCTTGATTTAGCCCTCCTGCTGCCCCTGCAAACTTCTCTTATTCATCCCTAAGCAAGGATTCCTATCCCTCATGTCTAGAAATTGGCAAACATACTTTAATCTGCTCCCCACTCCCCCATCTCCTTACACACAACCCCCCCACCCCAGCTTCTCTAACCCCCACCCCAGCTTCTCAGCCCTGAGCCACCACCCTGAAGGGGCCTGGTCTATCAAGGTTGAGCTGCTAGACTTTATTTTCATCTGAATCTGACCCCCCCGTCCTTGAGTGAGGTCAGGCCCAAACACTCCCGATGTCTCCTTCCCTCTGCCCTCCACTCAGGCACCCACAAGGCCCACTTTCCTGGGTATGAGGACCAGGTGTAGATCTGGAGAAGCCCAGGAAGACAGTCTGGGGGCCAGGCTGTGCAGGGGCAGCAGCTAGATGGAGGAGATCTGAGGTGTGGCCTTGAGTGAAGCTTTCTCTCCCTGCCAACGTGGTCCCTTAGAGGCGGGGAGGGGGGGCAGAAGCAGATGGGGAATGGGAAATTGGAGGGCAGGGTGCTGGCAGCTCTAAAGTTAGAAAACGGAAAGAATCCAGAGGCGTCAGGATTAGACCCTGGGGCAGAGAGAACATCTCCCGAGGGGCCATCCGGGCATGGGGTGGAGGGAGCTAGGGACAGAATGGCCTTAGTTTGAGGATGATCTTACCCAAAAGGAAGGTGGTGACCAAGGTTTTAGAGAAGCAAGAGGGCCAGGGAGTTCCTTTTGAACTGTTACTGGATGTAGGTGGCTGAGAGAACTATGGATCTGAACCTGGTGAGTAGATATGAGACCCCAACTGAAACGGCATATTAGTGGGCAGCACAGCCACAAGGGAGACGAGTGGGGGAGTGGGGGGTCACACTTGTCTCTCTTTCCTGGTCTCCTGATGCTGGTTCTGAGAAACCTGAGTCTCAGAGAGTCCAAGGTGCAAGGCAGGCAGGGACTTTACCATTCATCTGGCCTAAGCCCCATTTTACAGGTGGAGGCGGGAAGCAGGGCCTAGGTCCCAAACTGCACTGCTGTCTTGAATCCTGCTTGGCGACCCACCAGCCTAGTCCTCAATCCCCAATTTGACCCCATCCTATAGAACTCCAGGCCCCTTACATCTGGACCCAGATTAACTGACCCTGGTTGCTGCTCTCTGTTTAGATCCCTCTGTCGACCCCTGTAGATCTGCCTGATTAAAGAACCTGGGATGGGAAATCTCCCCTCCATCCCAGCCTGGGGCTTCTTAGGGGCTCCCTTTGCAACTTGAGATGTCACTGTCTTTCTACTAAAATGTCTTTCCCTCTCTGCCTTCCCCTCTCTCTCTTATCACTAATCCTCCCCCAATCCCTCCTCTAAACAGAGCCCTGAAGCTTCATGGGTTCTGGCCCGTATTCCTGGTAATGGAGTTGTGCATCCTGGTTGTGATGGGGGAGGGGGCAGTGGCAGCCTGTGGGTCTGGTCCCCCTCTCACTGGCTTAGCCCACCCCACTGTGATCCAGCAGAATTGAGTGGGTGAGTAGACCCACTCTTTCCAGCCCGCCTCCTCCAGCTCTCCATCTCCCCTCTCTACCCCTCCCTGCTTCATCTCTGGCACAAATCACATGGTGACAGCCCCATCCAACCTTTGGGGAAGGGTTTGTAAATGTGTCTTCCTTGGCTCTGATCTCCAAATTGTTCCTTTTATTGCATTTGTCACGGTGAAGATTAAAGTCCCTGGGTGGCCTGCACTACAAATCACAGAGCCTGCTCAGGGAGCGGCTGCAGGTTGGGAAACGACAGAGGGGCCTGGGCCGTTACAGAGTGTGCATGTGTGCACACACATTCACAAACACGCACTGCCATCTGTGGTGTGGACTCGTACGCAGGAACAGGAAGCTGTGTCCTGATGCTGTCATTCTGAGCCATTAGCCCCTTTTATAACACAGTTTGTGACCTCTTCCTCTAGGCTGTCTTCCAGGATCCCTCTGTGCAGTTTACATCATTGTCAACATTGATCTCTCCTGTCTCCTCCATCAGGCAGGAGGAAAAGCTGTGTTTGCATTGGAGATAGTTCAAGAGAGTTCTATGGATTCCCAGCCACATCCATCTCTAGATCTCATCCTGGAATCACTCCTAGTGGGTCAAGGGCAGCTTGGGTCGAAAGTCCCTGTGGGACCCACATCCAGGTTCCGGGAGAAGAGCTAACCTTACCCTGCCCCAGGGCTCCCATACCCTGACTTTCTTTCTCATCTTGGAACACAACTGAGTACAGAGGGGACACAGCTGAGACAAGAGGCACAGCTGAGGAACCAAAAGGACAAAAGCTGCCTTGTGCACAGGCACTGAAAAACAGTCCCTTTCCTACCCCCTTATGAGGTGGGCTTCCTGCCTGTCCCTCATGCACATTCATAACATTCAAATTTATGCCGTAATCTCTGCCGCTCCATATGTATGAGCCTTTGATGGGTGTTTGGGTTTATGGGATGCACCCAGCCCTCCGTTCCCTCACCCACCCACAGCCTCCAACCACTGCAAAGACGCTCGTACATAATTGACATCGGCAGATTCTTTCATTATACAAGATTTAGCATCTGCTCGGGGATCGCTGGCTCCTCACTCACTATAGATGACTTTTCCCCGCATTTCCTATTATCAATTCAAATTAGCCCCATTTCCCCAACCGACCAGTGCAGCTTTTACACTTGACAGTGAGGAAACAGCAAAGCTGTAATGGGCTCCTCAATTATTTAGGCCCAGTTAAGCCAGAACCCAGAAAGCCTCAACAAGGGAGGTATGCTGGGGTGGGGTCATCGTGGCGGGGGAGGGATTGGGTAGCTGCTACTTGGTCTCTATTTGGTCTTCTTACAGCCCTGCGCCTTCTCACTTCCACCCTGGGGGATCTCCCCCCATCTGAGTCTTCAAAGGATGAGAGTCCTTTTCTGTCCCACCCTCAGCCACAACTCTCCTCTACCCACCTATCTGAGTACCTAATAGGTTACTAGCACGGGCCAAAGAAGAGGAGCCCCTCCCCCAGCCAGGCTAGCCCCTTCCCCTAACGTGTTTCTCCATCTTAAGGTGTGTCTCCGTGAAGACAGCGGCAGAGAGAGACAGAGACAGACCTAAGTGAAAGAGAGAGATATCAAGCGAGAGACACAGAGCCCTGGGAAGAGGGAGGAACACAGAGACCAGCAGCAGGGAGAGAGAGAAGAGGGCCCGAGGGAGCTGGAGAGAGATGCTGCTGGGGCCTTAGGCAAAGCCATAGGAAAGCAGAAAGCCTTGAGCGAGGGCCTTTCTTAGACCACGCTGGCTGTGCACAGCTGTAATTAGGTCAGGGCGGCCCACCCGCTGATCCGACTGGTCCAGGCCCAGCTGCCTGCAGTAACTCCTGGGCCCAGTGGCTATTCAGGAGTCATGGGCTCTCCTGAGCCCACTAAACAGCCCAAGTACTGGGGCAGAAGCACCAGCTCAGCTCCGTGGGCCTAGCCCCTGGGCCCAGCCAACCCTCCGCCCATCCTGTGAAGGGCCCTAGGCGGTCAGCTTGATTTAACGCAGTCCTGGGCCCCCTCCTCAGCCCCCCCCCCCCCCCGCCTCCTCTCCAGCCCCCAGCCCCTCCCTTTCCCCAGCCCCTATCAGTTTCCAAGGGCAGTGAAGGGGGAGGTGGCAGGCAGGGATCAGAGAGGCTCTGGGATTAGAAGTGTCTTTCCCATGTTCGGCTTCTCTAGAATCAAAGAATTCCTCATCTGGTTGGATTTACCCTAAGTCACAGGCGTGTGGGACCTTCTTTCCCTAAGCAACAGCTGGAAACAGCCCTAAATGTGATTAATTAATGCTGTAGAAAGCCCCGGACACAATTAAGATTTATGTGCCAGTGTATATGTGTGTGCATGTGTGAGTGTGCACGCGTGCCTGTGTTGGTGGGGAGATGGGGAGGTGGGGGGGATTACCAAGCACCTCCGCGGTGCTCCAGGGTTGTTGAGTGACATTCCTTCAGGGACATTCCTTCCACATCCATCCCAGGCAGGAGTCCAGCTTTTGAGCAGACTAGCCTCTCTGTCCCAGTGACAGTGGGCTATTTTTTCTCTCTCGCTCCCCTAAGGAGGGTAGGGAGGTTCTGGGGCAAATACCTCACCTCTCTTCCCTCTACCACAAGTAGCATGCTGTCTGCCAAACCTCAATTCCTCTTGCCAGCTCATTCTAGGGAAAAGGGACATATGCACAATATTCCAAATATAGCTGCCCAGACACAAGTCCAAAGGGTCAAAAAAAGCAGGAACCTTCAAGGAATCTGAATAAAAGAGCCACCAGACAAGCTTCCTGCCCTGCAGATGTCTCACTTTCATCCTTAAATAATCATGTCTCCAAGCCAGGACAGAGGTCACCTCTTTGGACTCTCCTTTGCACCTCTGAGATGATAATACCTTATTGGATGAACCCTCTCCTGACTCCTGTGTGATTTGGGTAGTCATTCCCCAAGGGCTCAGACATCCCGGCTTTGATAAGCTGCTAGTGGTGGTCAATGCTAAAGGGAGGGGACAGGAGCCCAGACAACTTCAAACAGTGTGTCATCACAAGCAATCAGTTCTCAGGAATCTTTGGAAGATTACTGGCTTTTATTTTATTTTATTTATTGCAACTTTGATTGCTCTACTTCTGTTTTGCTACAATGACTTGAACCTGGGGAGAGGTTGGCTGCGTTGTACTGATGGCCAAGGATGAAACGGACCCAGAAGGATCAAAGAAAAGCCCCAGACCCTGCATCCCCTTTGGGATCCTTCTAGGATCAGAGGCTGAGTGCCTGGGGCCTCTGCTGTGTGGTCTGATACCCTGGGGAGGGACGCTGGAAGGTGTGGGGATGCCTGGGTGGTCCTTAGGAGAGGTCTTTACCCCTCCCCAGAGTTCATAACAACCATGGATTTAAACTTCCTGATATCAAGGCTAAGTAGGGCCAAGGGAGTGTGTGGGCCTGGGCCCTCTGTGTCAGTCTCCTGTCCCCTGTATGAGGGGGATGAGGAGGATCACCTTTGCCTGGAGGCTGGAGAATGGCAAAGACAAACTTTTAAGGAGCTTTTCTAGGACCCAGAGATTTTAGAAGCTTTCATGGACTCCCTGAATTTTTAGCTGGTGACTGAGTAGAGAGGAGCTGAGGCTCACCTGAGAGCTCCAGGGTGAAAGGTGAGCCTTAGAGAGGGGAAAAGAGAACCAGTTCTCCTTCTCCAGGGGCCCAAATCAGGCTTGTTGTGGGGGTCAGAAGCAGGAGGGGGGTGTCCTGAGTGCCCCAAATGCTTGTGTGTTGGCTCCACTGCCTGGGTCAACTGTGCAGAGCCCCTCCCCCATATCTATTCCTACCCTTTGGGCTCTACAGAGTTCCACTACCAGGCAGAGGGGTGGGGGCTGGCAGGAGGTGCATAAGAAGGCAAGCTGGGGGTGGGTAGCTCCTCTGTGAGTGTCCTTGTGCTTTCTTACAGACCCTCTGCTTCTTGGGGACATGACATTGGTGTGTACACAGATGTCTCCATGCATCTTCAAGGTCACATGTCTCTGCACGTGTGGAAACTCTGTGTCAATATTTTGTGACCCGGTGGCTAGGTAGCACAGCCACCTGGGGTTTGGTCTGACTGGCACAGTGTTTAAAAGAAACATGAAATAGAATGCCTTTTGGAAAAGCATGGGTTTTTGAAGTGCAGCCACAGCCCACCACTCTTTACTGCATGTCACTGGTTGCTTCATATTTATATAATCTGCCTGGGACCAAAGTCTTGAGTTTGTAAGCTCTTGAAGAGGAGAATATGCCTCTACTTTCCCATGAACTGGCTCCTGAATTCATTAGCCTTCTTCAGAGACAGGGGCTCGGTCCAGCTGCTCTGGGACAGAGAAGGTTCTAGGAATCATCTTTTTTTTTTTTTTTTTTGTCAAGTTGTGAATACCTACAGTAAGGAAAGGAAACAAGTCCAGCCTTCTATGAAAGAGAGGTCCAGGATCACACAGGTGAACCTGGAACCCAGGCTGCCTCAGTGGGACTCTAGAACCTCTATTTCGCACCATCTCTTCCCTTCACTGAGCCGTTTCTGAGCTGGGGTTGAAATTTGAGAGCCCCTCAGGAGACTAACTGCTGCTGGTGTGTCCTAGCCACTGGCCTGTGCCAGAGGATGGTGAGTTTTGCCTGACACCCCAACAAGGTGGCTGTTAGGCAGACTGGGTGCTCGAACTACCCATTCTGTGGCCTCATGGGTGGGCAGGGCCCCCTTCCTGTTTGGCATCCCTTCACCATTACACCCCATCTTCCTGGAAGAAAGGGGGGTCTAACAGGCTTCCTTCCCTGCTCTTAGTCCGGCCTCATCCTCGGGCCAGCTTTCTAGAACTCCGGGTGGTGGACCTTGTGGGGTCAGGCCTCCAACCAGGGAGAAGAACCATGCCAAGGTCCGACCTGTCCCTGGGCTGACCCCCACTCAGGCAGCAGCTTCCAGCATAGGAATAGAGACACAAGCTTTTTATGACTTCCAAGAAGCCTAGAAGAGAGCTGGGAAGGGAAGAAGGGGTGACCTAAAGGGAATGTAAGAGGATTGGCATTTTAGAACTATCATTTAGTGAGTAATTATTTTGTGTCAGATATTGGACTGAGCATTTTACACACAGCACCTCACTGAATGGTTACAAACCATCCTGTGAGATAGGTATTATTACTAGCTCCCCCACCCCAGATGGCTCCCTTGTCTGTTTGCTCCTTGTTTTTGCTCCTTGTTTGCACTCATTGTCTGCTCGTTGTCTGTTTTTTCTTTAGGAGGCACCAGGAACCGAACTCGGGACCTCCCATGTGGGAGGCGGGGGCTCAGCTGCTTGAGCCACATCCACTCCCTCGAGGTAGGTATTCCTATCCCATACTGCTCAGATGAGGAGACTTGGGTTCTAGGAGGTTAAAAAAAACAAAACTGGTCCAAAGCCACACAGCTATTAAGTGGTGAATCTAGCTCTTTCCACTCATAGGCACTGCTTCCCTCAGTAAAGCAGTACAAAAACTGACGTTAAGGGGTGGGGTGGGGGTAGGGCAGTGTTGTGAGATCCAGCAAATAAACACACAGGATGCCCAGTTACATTTGAATTTCAGATAAACAATAAATAACTTTTTAGTGTAAGTGTATCCCATGGAATATTTGGGACATACTTATACTAAAAAGTAATTGTTTATCCTGTATTTTATCTGGTAACCCTAGGGAGGGGTCACAGCCTCACCCAGCCCTGCCGTATGTCTCAAGAAAGCCCTGAGGCAAACAGGCCCCAAGCAAGAGGTGGCCTGGTCTCCGTGTACTGCTCAGGCGGCACTGACAGCCCCTTTCACTCATATTGAGTGGGAAGGAGGCCCTTCAAGGATGCCACAGGACTCTGCCCTCCTTCTGGGAGGTTGGCTTGGAGCTCAGATCCCTGGAGTCTGGGCTGATTGCTCCCCTCGCTCCACATTCCCCAGCTGTGCCCACCTACCCGGGAGGGCGGAGATCACACCCATTCACCAGTCAATAGAGACTGGCCTTTTTTTTCATCCCAGCACTGGGATGCTCAACAGGCAGAGTCGAACACAGCGGGTCACCAGCCCAGCAGGGATCCCAGAAAAAGAAAGAACAGATTAAAGAAAAAATGGTAAAGATGTGATGTTTCAAAAAAGCGTCAGAGTGATCATCATGGGGAAAATAAAAACTTCCTTACATTTATTGTGCGGTTTAGTATTGAATTATATAATGGGGGTGGGGCTGAATTGTCAAAATGCTGAAAGGTTTAGAACCTCCGAGGGTCTAGCCCAGCCATGCCTGTGGGGACTCCAGCTCCTCCTCTTTCCCTAACTCTGGGCTGGCCTGGGAGTGGGGAGAGGGTGGACGCAGCTCCTTTCTATCCCTTGGTCTCAAGTTCGCGCTCCTCCCTCCCCTCGCACCCCTCCGCCTCTGTCATCCCCACTGCACCCCCGCTAGGGCCTGGGGGCTGGGTTCGGGTCCAGGGTCGTGCCCAGGTTCCCACTCTGGTTGCGGTTCTCCGCGCTCGGCAGGCTGAGCTCCGATCCGGCTCCACTCGAGGCTCCGTCGCAGCTCTATCGCCTGCTCAGGCGTCAGCTCGCGTTCAGGCTCGCGCGCCCACTCCCCGCACGGCTTGCTTCGGGCGTCCCCCTACTGAAGAATTATGTTGCATAAAGCAGCCGCCACCATCTTGAACTGGCAGTGAACTTTGCTTTCTACATATAAATACAGATAGCAATCACACCCCAATCAGCGCCGAGGCTTCAGGGCATCATCTCAGCAACTCTAACTTTCCCATTACGATAATGTGATTTTCACTCAGTCTATAATATCACCAGCCATGAATAAAGCAACTGGCTCTTTCTGTCTCTCTCCTCCCTCTCCCTTTCTCTGTCTCTCTCCCACCCCCGTCAGTCTCCTTTCTTTGCTTCTCTCTTTCCTTCCTCTTCTGTCTCTCTCTACAAACCCTCCTGGCTACTGTCTCCATCTCTGCATGTCTGCACATTGAGCCTTCCTCTCCCAGTCTCTCTCTCCCTCACCCTCCGGGGCTCACGTTTCCTAAGTACCCACGGTGGGGATTTGCTGTGCCTGAGGGCTCAGTTGAGTTCTGCTCCCCAGCTCTGTCATCATCTGCCTTTGCCTGAAGGTGAGAAACTCTGAAGGATGGGAGGTAGCGGGCTGCCTGCAAGGCTTTCAGGGAGGTTGAGGAGATGGGGAGGCAAGGCTAGGAACTGGCTCCTTCCCCTCCTCTCTCCCTTTTTCCTTAGGTACGACCGACGACTTTCTGCAAGGATTCCCACCAGAAATGCCAAAGCCTGAGGGAAGCTCAGGAAGTGAAGGACCCAGCAGGGGAGTTCTGAGAAACCCCTGTTTCTAGGAGGCTCCGATTTTCTGGGTATTGGGGAACCCAAACCCAACCAGATTCAGCCTATTGTGAGTAGCTCCAACTGGTGAGAGGATACTCTGAAAGGCCTGGGGGAAAAAGGGAGGAACTGGCCAAGCCTTCTGGGGTCAAATCCGAGTCAAATTCAGCCATGAACCTGGCAGAGCTGTCCAGGCTGGAGCTACTTTTGCCAGGGCATGTGCTAAAAGCCCACAGATATCCTTGATCAAGGTGTCAACCACCTTGTCAGAGCTCCTGGAAGGGGTTTCTCTTTCCTTGGTGGATATTCCCCAGGATTGTAGTGGAAGGTGAGGGTGTTGTCTAGTGCCTCTGGTCATTTATTAACCCATCCCTCTGGTTTTGTGTTCCAGTTCTTTCACCTACGAGCTTTGAACCCTGGACAAGGTTTTTAACCTAAGCCTCAGTGTCCTCATCTATAAAATGAGAATAATAATAATACTACCTCCTAAACAAAATAATGTTAGTATGATTACTATTCACAAATATTGAATAATCATCTGCTGTGTCTGTTAGATAGTATACACCACAGAGGTCAAGAGCCTGAAGTTTTGGGCTTAGACTGCCTGAATTTGAATCCTGGTTTAGCCACTTACCAGCTTTGTGGCCTTGGCAAAATCACTTAGCCTCTCTGAGACTCAGTTTCCCCACCTGTAACAGGAATAATAATAGTCTCTACTTCCTAGGGTTGTTGTGGATTACATGAGCTAATCTAGTGCTTGGCACATTGCTGACATATGGCAGAAGCTCTAGGAATATTAGCAAGTAAGGAGCAGGCCCTGTGACCCAGTCATGGAAGGCAAACACTGCCCTGGGTGTTCTGGAAACTGTCCTATGTAGGTCATTCTCTGCACCCCTGATTTTTTCTACTGCTCTAGTCCATTGGTCGCCTGGACCTTTTGCTCCTCTTGAGGGCTTGTTTCAATTTTCCTGACTGTAAATACTGCACCTTTTAGGCTGCTCCACCTGCTGGGGTGGGACAAGACTCCTGCCCAGCCCCTTCCCAGGGAGAGAAAGTGAGTCTTGAACGTGCTTCCTTAGAAAGGGGTGACAAATTAGAATCAGGCATCTGCACCCTGCCCATTTCTGTATGTTTCTGTGTTTGTGGGTTGGTTTGTTTGCTTGCTTTTAGTTTCTTCTCAGTTTCTCTCTGAAGGTTCCTTCCGAGGCGTTCCGACCTGATCTCAGATGAAAGATATGGAAGAAGATTCTACTCTCCTCAGACAGTCCAGGAAGGGGCATCAGGTGTGATGGCTGTCGGAGCTCCCAGTCCTTTGGGGCCTGGAGGGCCAGTGTTGTGCAGGCAGACCCAGGGGAAGAACTCAGGGGCCACAGTGTCTGGTGTGTGGCAGATATAGGTCTCTTTGCTCACATCTAGCCTCTCTGCCTTGGCTCCAGGAGGAAGGAAACAATTTTGAGAGCTCTCCTTCAAAATCCAGAGCCCAAAGCCAAAGCATTCTTTGCTAAGTGCTTTGCTAAGGACACTGAACAGTCTGCAAGCTCACTATAGGACTTGGCGTCTCTTCTCCTCCCTTCTCCATCCTCCACTCTTTAACTATTCGTTAAGCACGTATTTATTAAGTACTAGGCACTGTGTCATGCATCAGGAATTAAAAGACAAATAAGACAAGGTTCATGCCTTCCAGGTGATCGCAGCCTGTGGGGGGGAAGTAAAGGAAGGAAAAGACAGAGGGCGAGACAACATAATAGAGATAACTACACAGAGCAGGGACAGAAAGAGAGAGTGGGCCACTTGGACATGAAGTGTTAGGTAAGTCTTCATAGAGGAGGTGGGGCTTCAACTAATTTGTACATGTGGGCAAAATGGGAGGGGAAGGCAAGGAAGAATATTCAAGGCAGGGGGAATAGCATAAGCAAAAGCCCTGAGGCGTCAAACAACCTGGCACTTTTGGAGGATTTCATTCAAGTACAGAGGGTGGGGTAGGGAGGTCACTTTGGGAGAGAGATCAGGAAGAGGGGTCAGATATGGAAGGGCCATGCCGAGGAGTCAGGCTTCTTTCCTGTGAGCTGGGGAGCTACTGAAAGGCTTCAGTGTGGAGTGATTTACATTTTGGAAAAATAGCTCTGTGGATGATGCAGAGAATAGCGGAGGGGTGTAGAAAAAACCCTGAAGGCTGGGAGACCAGTGAGGAGACTCTTACGACTGTGCAGGTCAGACAATGAGGACCTGAGTTATAGCAGTGGCGATGGGCCACTTATAAGACTCCAGTATTAATGGATTAAGGCCCACCCCAATTCAGTTTGGCCTCACGGGATCTTTGAAGATCCTATTTACAAATAAGTTCATTCACGGGACTGGGGTTTATGTCTGTGGGGGACACTCAGTCCATAACAGATGGTGACAGGGATGGGGAATAGAAGAGTGGGATAGATTTGGAGGGAGTATAAAATATTGAGCTCTGATTGGGACATGGACTTGAGGGTCCTGGGGTACCCCAAAATAAACATATTCAGGGGGTTAAAGTAATGTGAAGAACAATTTTGTCTTCACACACCTGGAAATTGAGATGTCTCATGGGATGTTGGAAATACATGGCTATAGCTCGAGAGAGAAATCTTGTCAGCTATATGGATCTGGGAGTCACCAGCACATGGATGGTAATTAAGGCCAAGGGAAGGAGGTCAATTACTTGGGGAAGACAAGTAAGGAGAGAAGAGGCAAGTCTTAGAGAGCATCATCATTCGGAGGAGTGGTTCTCAACCTCAGCAGCACATTTGAATCACCTGGGGAACCTAAACAATACTGGTGCCTGGGATCAGCCCCAGACCAATTAAATCTGAATCTCAGGAAGAGAGTTGCAAGCGTTCCTCAGGTGTTCCTAATGCATAGTGGAGGCTGAGAACCAGTGACTCAGAGGGAGGCAGAGGATCAGGGCTGGCAAAGAGACTGAGAAAGAATGTTCAGGAAGATAAGATAAGAAACAGGGAAGAGGGGTGTTAGGAGTAAAGGGAGGAGACATCTTCAAGAAGGGAGAGTTCAAAAGCTGTAGAATAATAATAAGGGCTACTCCCTACCCAGGACTCTATGTGTCAAGTGCTTTACATGATCTTGCTGAGACCCTGTGAGGTAGGTACTATTATCATCACCCCATTTTATTTTATTTTATTTTTAAAGATTTATTTTATTTATTTATCTCCACCCCCTTATTGTCTGCATTTGCTGTGTCTGTTTGTTGTGCGCTGGTCTTTTTTTTAGGAGCCACTGGAAACTAAACCTGGGACTTCCCATGTGAGAGGGAGGCATCTAATCACTTGAGCTCCCTGCTTTGTTGTATATTTCATTACATTTCCCTCCTTGTGTCTCTTGTTGCATCAGCTCGCCGCACCAGCCATCGTGTCAGCTCGCTGTCTTGCTCATCTTCTTTAGGCGGCACCGGGAACTGAACCAGAACCTCCCTGTGGTAGGCAGGAGATCAATTGCTTGAGCCACGTCTGCTTCCCATCACCCCATTTTAAAGATAGAGAAACTGAGGCACAGGGATGCTAAGTACTTGCCCAAAGTCACACAGCTTATAAACAGAGACCTGAGATTCCAGGCCATCCAGGCCACTACTATAAGTCTGTGCCCCTAACTACTATACTCCATGCCCCTCTTGCATAGGGCAAAGCGAGAGGATCACTGTCCATGGACAGTAGCAGCTAAGTGGTCGGTGCAACCTTCAAAAGGGTTAGCTTAGCTTTCCTCTTCTTCTTTCTTTCTGTCTCTCTCCCTCTCTCCTAAGGAAAAGGAATCTAGGTCAGTAAAGCAGCTGCTGCCCCCTCTCCCTGGCCTTCTTCTGACTGACAGTCTCTTGGTGGGACAATGAAATCTGACCAGTGTCCCTTACTGTGTGCCACGACTGCAGGCACTTGGGCCAGTAGCCTCTTCATTCACCAGCATGAGCTGTGCACCCTCTTCAGTCTTCAGAGTTTGAGGTTTGCAGCGTGGGGTGGGTAAAGAGGAGCTAGAGGAGCTGGTCCTCTGGGAAAGTACATCTTCCAGGAAGAAGATGCAGAGACAGACTTTGAGGAGGAAAGAGACTGGAATCCACATTCACGTGGAGGTGATGTGAGCGTAATCAGACAGACACCCAAGGAACATGCCTATGCATGGCTTCTACCCGACACCACTGAACACTGGAGTGCTGATTCTCACCCATCTGCCTGATAGAATTCCCAGGCAGCTTTAAAGCCGTGCCACATTGTGAGTGTAACTAATACCACTGAATTAAAAATGTTTAGAATGGCAAATTTTATGTTACATGTATTTTACCACCAACCCCCCACCAAAACAAAGAAACAAACAAACGAAGAAAAAAAACCCCACAAACACCACCTCCAAAACAATTGGATCAGAATCTCTGGGGTTGGGGCCCAGACATTGGTGGCTTATAAAAGCAACCCAGAGAAACGGATGTGGCTCAAGCAATTGGGCTCCCATCTGCCATATAGGAAGTCCAGGGTTCGATTCCCGGGGCCTCCCGATGAAAGGCAAGCTGGCCTGAGTGGAGTGCTGACCCATGCAGAGTGCTGGCCTGCACAGGAATGCTGGCCCTCACGGAATGCTGGCCCATGTGGAGAGCTGGTGTAGCAAGATGACGCAACAAAAAGAGACATAGAGGAAAGACAATAAGAGATGCAGCAGTCCAGGGAGCTGAGGTGGCACAAGAGATTGAGCTCCTCTCTCCCACTCAGGAAGATCCCAGGATCAGTTCCCGGTGCTGCCTAAGAAGAAGACAAGCAGAGAAGAAAACAGAGAGCAGACAGGGAGTGCAAAACAACAGAGAGGGGGGCAGAGAGTGGGGGCCCGGGAGGCGGAGAAATAAATAAATCTTTAAAAAAAAAGTAACTTAAAAAAAAAAAAAAAGCAACCCAGGTAAGTTCAAGCTTAATGGGTACAGAGTTTCTGTTTTGGTTGATGGAAAAGTTCTGGTAAAGTTCTGGTAAACGGTGATGGTAGTATAATATTGTGAATGTCACTGACACCACTGAATTGTATACTGAAAGTAGCTAAAATGGGAAATGTTATATAGTAAATATGTTACCACAATAAAAATTTAAAAATAAAATTACATGCAGAAAAAAAAGAAATAAAAGCTCCCCAGGTGATTCTAATGTGTAGCCAGCGTTAAGAACTACAGACTTGAGAAACAAGATCTGGGGAAGTATAAAAAGACTCTATTCTAAACCTAGCTTTGTCCCTTCCTAACTGGGTGATCTTGGGCAGCCCATTGGACCTCTCTGAGCCCCAGTTTCTTTATATTTGTAAAATTGGGATAGCTACCTCTACCTCCCTTACAAAAATTGTTATGAGGCTCAGGTAACCTATCGGATGTGATGTATTTTGTTAATTATATAGTACACTACATAAAAGTGAGGTGGAATTAACCTGTACAGATGCAAAAATGCAAATAAGTATATGTGTTCACCTTGCACAGGTAGATGCACTTGAGTTAGTACACATACACACACACACACACAGTGACAAACAGACACCAGAGAGCTGCTGGTTGGGTTCTGAAAGCAGAGCTGTGGTTTTCTAGATATGGGCTTTTATCTTTTTAGCCTTCAGAATATGCCATTAAAATATGGAGAGATGATCTGGGATGCATTTATGTGTGTGTGTTTAAATGATTGCTAAAGTGTGGCATCATTTGATTCCGCCTGTCAGCCTATCAGAAACGTCATCTATAACCTTCACTGTTTGCAGTTTAATCTCCCCTGCCTCCCCGCGGGCCCTGTTCTGACATTTTAAACCCCATAAATGACAGTAGTGCTCTAAGCCATTTTGAAAAAAGCCAAGCACTTGGAAAAAAACATATAGAGAGACATCCCCTAAATCCCTTTCCCCTAAACACATGCTCACTCACGCTCAGAAGTGGAAACCCACAGCACACACCCTGGCACTGGCCAATCTGGGAGAATCCACAGACACTGGCCAACATATGAGCACGTGTGCAGGTCTGCAGGACACAGATGCAAGAAAACATGGCTGTGTGTCTGGCACCCATGCATGTGCTACAGTGGACACACAGCAGGGGTACCTTTCTGCTCCTGTCCTCAAGTCCCATCCATTTCTCTGCTCCTTGGCCTTGAAAGGAAAGGGAAGACTCCAGGGTCATTGAAAGGCTGGTTTTTGGGCTTAGAAACCAATGGGTGAAATGGGAGACTGAGGAGCCCCAGATCTTGGGGTTTAGTGTTAGGCAAGGATGTGCATTAATAGGCTCAAGGTCTCCGCCCTTGGACAATCCATGAGTAGAAGGGAATAACAAGCAAATTGCATCCCACAGCAACTAGAGAGCTCACTACATGTTTGGGGAACCAGATGAAAAAAGAAAAACCAGACACATTGAAGGGATGACCATGTGACATGGTGTAAGATGTTGACAGTGAGCCCCATAAAGGCAGGGTCCTGCCATCAGCTCAGCTGTGTCCTAGGGCTTGGTAAAGGATCTACAACATAGCAGAGACACATATATGTTTGTTTAATGACTGATGGAAATGTCTAAGCTCTAGAGTAAGTGGTAGGGGGTATGTGTGTGCATGTGTGTGAGTGATGGGTGTGGGAGATTGGCTAGTTAAGGACAGTTTCTTAGCAGAGATGACTTCCACTCTGGGACAGGAAGAGAGAAGCCCACATCACACCTGATGTCCACTTGTTCTAGGGTATGTGACTGACTTTTTTTTTTTTTTTTTTTTTTGCCTGTGCTGTTCTCTGTCTTTGCAGCAAGATCTGACAAGGAAGACTCCCAAGTGAAGTGGCAAATGGTAGGAGTGGAGGATTAGGATTGCCTTCCTGTAGTCCTGGCTAGGGACCCTGGAAGCTAAGAAATCTGGGAGTCAGTGCCTGGGTCATTTTCCTGGCCTGGAAAACTTTTCTCCTTCTGTGCTAGGCAGGTGTACTGGCAGAGGGTGGGGCCTCTGAGCAGCCCTGCTGAGATTCTGAGGGGCTCTGAATTCTCTGTGGCAGGGATGGCTTCTGTGGCTCTCCCTCTCACCACCACAAGTCATCAGGCAGTTTAAGGAACTTGTTTCCATGGCAACCAATTAGTGTCAGAAAGAGAAGGCTGTGATGTCAGGCAAGTATAGGGGTGGGTTGGAGTGGGGTGAGAAACCTTTATCCCCCATAGCCTTGGCTCCCAACACCATGTCTGCAGCCCTGGAGGGAAAGCTCCAGAGGAAGAGGAGACGCAGAGGATTGCATTCCTGAGGAACACACCTTCTGGGCCAGAGCCCAGGAGTAGGGTCGGGGTCAGAGGTCTGATTCACTAGGCAGTGCCCCATCTGTCACCTTATCCCATGATGCTGACAAGGCTGTGGGCTCAGGAATGAGACAGTGGCAGACACCCTTAGAAGGATAACAATAGTCTGGGGCCATTGCCTATACTCCTCCCTAGCAAATAATAGAAAGGGATTCTAGACTTTCTTTGGGGGGCAAGGGTCTGTAAATAAGGCCCAGAAGGAGTCTTGGCTCAAGGGAGAGGAGACCCTCCTCTTAGGCCTCACTTGAGACCTTTCTGTCTGCTCCCTCTGGGAAGGATGGATCTTTGGTCTATCGAAGGAAAGCACATGCTTTAAATAAAAGAGTAGGGTACTCAGCTAGGATTGCATCAGGAGTGTGGGACAGACACTCCAATGGACGCTTAATCCACTGACCCGTTCTTGGGGCAGAGAATGAGATATAAGTAACAGGACTGCAGCAGTATGAACCCCTAGAACCTCAGGACCATGGCTAGGCTTCCTGGGGGACCAGAAAATCTGGCTAATTTGGGAAAGTCAATCTAATCAGAAGATAAAGGACAGAATGCAAAGGACTCTGGTTCTTGGACGGGGTGGGGAAGGAGCTTGGGCATTCTTTTATTGGACATTCTGGCCAAAGTATGCTAATCCCATCCCACCAGCTGGGTAGGCCATGCTGTGAATATGATGATGATAAGGATGATGACTGATAAAATAGGCAGCTCCATTTTCCATGGCACAATCCTTTACAAAACACTTTCATCTTGGCAGTCATTCCACGGCTGGGTAAGGCAGAGATTGACCACAGGTTGGGTCCCCTGGGAAGCAGACTCTTACATGGAGATTACTGCCCAGGGGATTTATTAGAGAGTGCTCTTGGGATTATCACCTGGCAAGGGAAAGAACTGGAAAGAAGCAGGCCTGGGCCAAGGGGGAAGTTGGGCTGTGCTGAAATTTTAACAAAGGGAGCTCTGGAGCTAGGATGGCCCTTTGGAACTTTTTTGAGGAGAGGTGACCAAGCCTTCATGACAACCAGTTATTGGATGCAGGCTGCCCTGTAAAGGGGCCTGACCTCCAGCGAGGCCGCTCTCTTCTGCAGAGGCAGATCCAAGGAAGGCCAACAGGCAAGGACTGCAGCTGGGGGAAGAGTGCTGCCGGGGCAGGGGGAGTCTCAGCATTGCCCCACTGGATCCACCACAGAAATTAGCATTCCCACTTTGAAGATGAGGAAGGTGAAGGTCAGAGAGGTGTGAGGACTGGCTCCTGTTGTACAGCTATCATGCGGGTAGGGTTAGGGCACAGTACACTTGGTCTTGGCTTCAGAGAAGGGCTTTCAGTGTAAAAAATCCTCCAGTGTAAATGCATGAGTGAATCCTTAAGGGAACCCTCTCCCTGAGCTCCGTGAAGGTCGGGCAGTTGGAGCTAGCAGTGCTCTGAGTGAGGAGAGCTTAGTGCCCTGTCCCCTGAACAGCCAGAAGTCAGGGTGCAGGAGACCTTGGACCAAGCCTCGTAGGGCCTGCTCAGTTCTGCTGAGGTCCAGGAAGTCCCTCCCCTCTGGAGAGTGAAGACTATGACTTTAATCCCTCTCAGTGCAGAGGCCACAGTGCCGACAAACTTTCATGACAGATGTGTTGGATTGACCAAAAGACAAGGGGCTTTAAAGAGATTACACTGGCTGCTCAAGGCCTGGCTCCTGAGTCCCCCTGGAATGGAATCTCTGAGGGTCTCCCTGAGGGTTTCTGAAAAGGGACAGAGAGGTCAGCAGGGGCCCAGCCATGGTCATCTTCCTTGGCCAGCCCCAAGGACAACCAGTTGCCTGGGGAAGGTCTGGCAGATGTTTGCTAAGGGATTGCTAGAGGTGAGGGCAGGAGTGGACAGGGTGACGGTGGTGAGAGGTATCAAGGCAAAGGCCAAATGAACAGGGAGGAGCTCTGGCTCTCGTGAACCAGCCACCCCCACAGAAACAGACTGAGGGGAGGAAGCCTTTGTCTGGCTGTGTTTGCGGGACACCAGAGCTGGGCCATGTAGGTCCTGTTCAGGATTTGTGAAGTCACTGAAGAGTGTTGTGTATGTGTGTGATGGGGCTGGGGCGGGGGTGGGGGCTATGACATCATCAGACGTGTGTGGGAAATGCAGGGAACGGAACCTACTCCCCTCCTTCACCTTCATGGTGGAATTGCTGGGTCCCCAGTCTGGGAGTGACAACTGTGCTGGCTCTTGTTTCTCTCAACCCTCTCTGGCCAGCAGGTGGGAAAGGGAGCCTGCATATCGATGGGGGAAGGACCAGAGAAGTGAGAGGCAAAGGGACAGGGAGCTCCAGAGTCTCTGCCAGGGAGATTCACGAAGCTCTGCCAGCCTCTACCCAGTACTTCCTTTGCCCTAAGGGCAATGTGGAATGTGCCCACAGGGATATGGTCCTGCTTGCTCTTTTCTGGGAGGGCAAGGGTGATGGCCACAACCTCTGCCTAGCAGCTGGATCTCCTAAGTCTGATCAGAAAAGGTTTGTTTTTGTTTTTTTTTGAACTCTGCCACCTTGCCCCTCCCAACTACACATTTCCCTCCATGACCTTGTGACTCCTCCATTAGGTCTCCTTTCTTCTTGCTTCAAGAGAAAGCTAGGCGGGGAGGGCTGGGACCGGGGGTGGGGAGAGGCGAGGCAGGCAGAGTGGCTGAGCCAATTGCGGCGTCTGCAAGGTGCAAAGCAATCAGCGGAGCCGCTGGTGAGCGGGGTCACTCAGTAGTGTGCACATCAGGGTGAAATCCTTTCAGCTCTTCGCCAAACCCCTAGTGAAAGACAATCAGGCTCGCTGTCACCGAGCTAATTCTGTCTATATAAAAGCAGTAATGAAATTCACGGCAGGATTACCCTCTCCATCCAATGGGCCAGCGTCGTGGTGACATATCTCTCTTATTGCCCGAATGTAACACACCATCTAATTTACGTCGTGTAGCGAGCAGGAATGAAATGTTCATAAAGAATTGCTGCATCTCGTCACCTTAACTGCGGCCCGGGGCTCTGAGGCATCTGTCAGGGAGAGGAGCAGGAGGAGGGATGGCGGGCGGGGCTCAGGGAGCAGCAGCCGGGGGCAGGGGTTTCTGTGGGGTGGTTGTTTCTTAATAGGGTGAAGTGGAGGCAGAGGGAGGTAGGGGCTGGGGTGGGGGCAGAGGCGGGAGAAGAATGGAAAAGGGAGGTGTCTGGAGGGCTTTGGGGAGGCGAGGGAAAGTGAGGGTAGGATGAAGCGGTCTGTGGGGAGTGTTTGGAAGTCTGTGTAAGTCGGGGAGAGAGAGAGACTGAGAGGGTATTTGTTCGGGTTGGGGTGAGTTTTGGGGGATAAATGTGAGAGCCTAAGTGGCAAGGGGCTCTTTGGGAAAATGACTCTCTAGGTCCCTCCTGGACACTGCAGGGTCCCTGGCAGTCTCTCCCACTCTCTGGGAGTGGAAACCCACCCACCTCTGAAGGCTGTCAGAAGCAAACTCTCCAGTGGAAGAGAAGGACAGTCTATAGACGTGAACAGGGAGCTGGCAGATGCTAGGGGCAACTTTTACAAACCTAGGAGCTAGCCACAACTTCTCCCTCTCACTGAAGAGTATCTTTCACATGCTCCCTCTTCTCTCCCATCTCCTCCTGTGTCCCCCCACCCCCACCCCCTCCAGTCCTAGGTCACTACCCTCTTGCCCCAAAAACCCACCAGCCTCCTAACTGGTTTCCCCACATGCCTTCTTGCCCCCTCAACTCAGCCAGGTGGTGTTCCTGTCATTCCCATCCCTCAACTTAATACCCTGCGTGGTGTCACCTTGCTCTTTGGATAAGGCCCAGAGCCCACCTCTCCAACTTCTTCTGTCCCTGAGGAGCGCACAGCCCTGAGAGTGAGAAGACAACCATGGTGCTAAGCTGGTCTTGTGCTGTGCACTCCAGAGAAGGGTCACAACCTGGGCCCCTGTCAGAGTTACCTAAAAGTAGTGGCTGGGGGGCGGATGTGGCTCAAAGGGTTGGGCGTCCGTCTGCCATATGGAGGGACCTGGGTTTGATCCTGGGGACCTCCCGGTAAAATTAAAAAAAAAAAAAAAAAAAAAAGTAGTGGCTGATCCTTTGGGACATAAAAGCATTCTCTCCAAACTTCCCCCAACCACAGCTCAGCCCCCCTTGGAGGAAAAAAACAGCAAATGAAAGAGACTTTATTAGTCATCATTGGAATGCTCTTACTAGTGATAATAACAATCACCACTGTTTATCGGGAACCTACCATGTGTCAAGCACCCCATCTGATATAACCCTCAGCTAGGGGTTATTATCCCTATTTTATAAGTGAGGAAATGGAAGCTAACTGAGGTTAAATAGCTTGCCCCCCAAAAGTTCACACACCTCGCATAGAATGGATGTTCAATAAATACTTATTGGGTGAATAAATGAATGAGAAGCTAATAATGGAAGGGACCGGATTCAGACCTTGGCTGTCTGGCTTCAAAGCCTCTGGTCTTTCTAGTAGTTATTCCAAGCAATTATTTTTGAACTCTCAGGGTCTGGTCAGTATTGGAGAAACAACCTATGGTGGGCTCTGCCAGATCTATGCTTCCCCCGACCCACACCCCAGCCTTTCCACCCATGACCTTCCCACAGATGCTCATGACACCTCCCTATGGCTATACCAGGGCAGGAAGATTTGGGTCTAGAGGAGACCAGACCTTAATCCCTCTGGGAAGATGCTGCATCTGCTCAGTCTTCCTCCAAACCCCAGGCTTGGCTTATCAAGAAGTCTGTTTCTCACCAGATGGTACATAGATGTGTGTGCATGTTATGTATAACATGTGTATATGTGTTCATGTATGTACACACATGTATCAATAAACCCATCCTCTCATTAGCCCCTTCAAATCCCACTGGTATCTATTCTCCATGTGTTCAGACAACTGGCTCCGTACCCTGAAATTCCCTTCCCATTCCCAGACATCTATGGATAACTATACATGGCCCTGTAGTTGTCTTTTCCACTTGCTTCTATCCTCCAGACCCAGAAGGTGTACATGCCTTTCCAGTTAATGTTCCCAGGCCACAGAGTAGGATTAGGTACCATGTTCTTCCTGTGCCTTGACCTCTCATTTGGAGGAAAGTTCTGCTCCCTGGCAGTGGGTACCTTTTTATTTATCAAAGGGCTAATGCATAGATGTATCATCAAAGAGATTATACAACGCCTGGCACACAATAAATTCTCAATTCCTGTTAGCTATTAGCATTATTATAGCTCATTTGTCCTTCCTGACCAGAGGGCATCCCTCCTTCCACCCACAGCCCTCCTAGGGCTGGAAGTACAAGAACCCCTATCCACTCCTGCCAGGGAGCTGTGTGAGGCTTGGTGCACTTACAAGGACCTCTTGGGTTAGAGAACTCCAGGCTATTGTTCTCCATCTCTCTCAGTAGGACAAAAATCTCATACATTTCTGGCAGGCAGGATACACTCATATTTTCTAAAGTATCTGTAAAATAAGTCTCCGGAGTCTCTTTAGATGCTGCATCCCAAACCTTAAGCTTCTAAGACACAAATTGTTTTCTAAACCCATCCTTCTGCAGCTGACACTTTCTCCTAGGCCAGACCTGAGGGGAGATGGTTCCACGGGCCAGTGCCCCCAAGAGCAGTGTAGTTTTCTGTCACGACACCTGGTGATCCTAACTCTTTTCTTTTGGCCCAGATGGCCCACCTTACAGCTAATGTTTGGTTCTGAGATTCTGCCAGGAGCTGACATTGTAAACCAGACCCACTTCTTCAGGTGAAGCAAGATCTCATTCAAGCAGCACAGACACAGAACATTTGGCAAGCAGGGGCAGGGGAAGGAACGAGAGGGAGAACACAAACATACGTTGCCAGGAATCAGGATTCTCTGGGCAGTATCTGGCCTTAAATTGGCATAAGGCTTCTCCCTACCTCCACCCCACCCCCACCCCAGGGTCTGTGAAAACCCAGGGGTCTGTGCCTAGAAGTGTATTAAGATTAAGTTTGAGGAGCAAATGTAGCTCAGTGGTTGAGTGCTGGCATCCCACATACAAGGTCTGGTGTTCAATCCTTGGCCCCGGTACCTCAAAAAAATAAAAATAAAAATAAAAAATTAAGTTTGGTTTGATTGTCTTTGGAAAGGTATGAGGGAGAAGGGAAGATTCTATGGAACAAACTAGAAGAGGTTGGTGGTGGATTAAAATCAAAATCCAAGCTTATCGATATGTCTATTTGATTTCCACATTTTCCTACCCCCTTTATTCCCACTCCCTTTCCCCCTAGACTGACATAAATGATACCCTGATGGCTATTTCAGCAGAAACCCCATATATCCAGGGAAGCTTGAGCTCCCAGCTGCCATCCCTCTCTGATCCCCTAATCCCAAAGGGACCAGCTGGTCAGAGTTCTCAGGGATGGCAGACCCCAAGTGCAGATCTGGTATCTGCTGCAAACAGACTTGGATTGTGGTCCAATCACTTAACTTTTTTGCATCCTGGCCTTAATACCAGCTTCCTGCTCTCCTCTTCACTCCCCACCGCAGATAATGGCAAGAAACATCCTGAATTTTAAAAAAAAACTATTCCAGAAATTCACCTTTCTATTTCTCATGGTAATTACCAGCCTTTGTCCTCATGAGCATTAGCTTGAACTTGGGTGGGCTCGTCAGCCTCACTGTGGGCCTGGACAGCTGTTTTGTCATCGGTCGTCAGGAGAGAGTGAGAATGGATCAGTGCAGCACAGCCCTGCTGGTCATGCCACAGTATGAGAACAGCAGAGATAATTTTCCAGCCTCCTGGCTTGTCTGAGGGCATTGTAGGTACCCACAGATGCCACATGGTTGAAAAAATTACATCAGCGGAAATGACAACCAGCATCCAGTCAGTATCTACATGTGAGGAGACGTCTGGCACATCGATAATATGGAAAGGCCCCTCAAAATGGAGACTAATTGGTGACTTAAAGAAATAGGCATAAATGCCTGTTAAGTGTGGGTCAACTCCCTCACTCTCCAGGTCCACCCAGAGCCAGAAACTCGGTTTGGTGGTCATTACCTGCTCAGTGTCATTAAATTCTCCAGTAATCTGCAGGGATATGTAATTATGCTATAGTTAGTGATTGTTCACCAAGTAAAACCCTTGGTGTAGTTACCATGTAAGTCAACGGTATTTACAGGATATTTCTTCTGCCTGTAACTCAAAGCCTTACCGAAACAAATTGGAATTGCCTTCTGGAGGCCGTTGTTATAAATTACAGACCCAACATCTGTCCACATCTGCAATGTCTAGACAGACTGTCTGAGCTAACAGGAGAGGAGAGAGATGAACGGGAAAGGCGAGAGAGACATGAGACGTGGCAGAGGGACCTCTCAGATTCACACAATTTTTCTCTTTGGAGGTTTAGCCTCAGTCTCCAGCAGCCCAGTGCCAGGCTGTGGAGAGGTTGCTTGGGGCCTGGACGGGATGTGTGGGCAATGCAGCCACTGCCATCGGCAGCATCTCAGCCCCGACGGGCTCTCAGAGGCCGCAGTGGGGCTGGAGGATGGAATTACAGTTACAGAGCCTGACTACGGCCGGATCAGGAGATGTGGCTGCTTCTCGGAATTCCCTCCATCCCTCTCTGGGAGTGATTCTCACTCCCACCTGGTTCAGCTTTTCAGGGTGAGGCCTTCATTTGACTGCCTTTCCTGTGGTCCCTCTCCCGCACCCATGATAAGGAGCCTGCCCGTCAGCTGAGTGATTGTATTTTTTTACAGTTCCTAGCACAAACCTTCTCATTTATATGTAAAGCAGCCATTAGTCATAGCTCCGTTCCCACACACTGCCTGATGTACAATCACATTTTGCAGCGGATGAATCTTTCCACACAGCTGCTCTGCTATGAATAATCCGTCTCCAGGCCCATAAATCAGAAAAAAATCATGCACCTCGTTCGCCTGATCCTTACACAAAGTCATATATTTTACATGAGGATGAGCTAAATATTCATGAGTCTTACAGGCTTTTTTCATAGGCACTTTTTGGGGTTGCTTTCTACTATTGGGGGATACCATAGCTGTATTTAGGAGAAACGGATTTTGGAGAGGACGAGGGAGTAAGAAAATCTCTATGTGAGAGAGGTAGGGTGTGTGTGTGTGTGTGTGTGTGTGAGAGAGAGAGAGAGAGAGAGAGAGATTGATTGAGATTCTAGCTTAGCTCTTAGTCTAGGAGTCATGTGGGACAAAGGATGCTCATGTGAGGTCTTAAAAACATGATAAATATTTGCCTCCCTGAGCTTCGATCCTGCTCAGAGCATGGATATTGCCTCCCTGACCTTCAAGGTCATTTCATGAACCTTTGCCCTCTAGCCTGTGGAGCAATGAATTTGACCCTTCTCTGTATAGGGAGGTAGCTGGGAGCCCCACCAGGATTTGGTAAGAGCAGAATTTGGGGTGAGGGAGGAGAGCCAGTGAGGAAATCCACAGATGTAAAGGAAACCACTCGGATGTTAACAAAACCTCCTACATACAACTACTTAAAACCGGCAGCAGCTTCCTGGCATTTTATTTATACCCCATTCTTGTTCCAGAGAGCATTTAAAGTGGTTTTCCTCACCCTCCATTTTTTTTCTCAGACTGTCTCCCTCCCCTGGTCTATCTCCTTCCACTCACCCTCTTAACCTCCCAGGCCTGATCACTGCACTCCCAAGGCTTCTCATGCCGCCTGCTATGCCAAGGATATTCTCCCTGCACAGCTCATCAAACAAACTCTCTTCCTCCCCCCAAAAGCAGAATCTGACCCCAAGGAGCCTTCTTCCACTAAATAGAGGAGAGGGAGTCACTTGCCTTGCTGTGCAAGCCCCACACTCCTGCCTTCTCTAGCTAACCACTCATCACATCAGCCCCTCTGCTGGCAGGTGCTTTTTCATTTGATTCTGGCATTCACTCTGAATTTGTCTGCATGTTCAGTGGTGTGTCTGTCTGACTCATTGATGCCATGGTCTGCAGTGGCAATGATGATGTGTCCTCACTTTCCTTGGAAGGGTAGAAGAATTCCTCTTCCTGGATTTCACTGGCAAGATTAAGAACATAATTCGAGGTAGAGATTTTTTGGATTTAGCTCTAGACCTGGAAATACACATAAGCCCTCAGACCCTTTTAGCTCTTCAGTGTAAGATGATAATGTCTTGGGTCTGAGTAGCTGGTCCTCAAATGAAGTGTATCAAAACTGTTACAGTACCTCAGTGGGGAAAATCGTTTTCCTATTTAACAGATGTGCAAATTGAGGCATAATCTTGGCTAATTAGTTTCTCAAAGTCAAATCAAGTGGAGATGACAGGAAGCTCCAATGACCTCTGAGTTCACTTCCGTGATTTTTGACTCTGGACATCGAGTTTTCTCACCAGCCCTCAGGGCCATTGGTCAGGGACCGAAGTCTTTTCTCTAAGTTCCACCAACGGGCTCAGTGACTTTGCTGCCCCTTGCTCCTCCGGCTCTCGACCCACTTTTGCTAATGTTCAGAAAGAATTAAGTCAAAGAACCCACCAGAGAGGAGGAAAAAATCCAAACAATCACAGATGGCAGACTCACAAATTTAATTTAAAATCATTCTTTATTATCCAAAATATTAAAATTAAAGCTATAATGCCCAAAGGAAAATACAGATTAAAACCCCCAATGTTTCACAGCCTCTTCCTCAGGGGGTCCCCAAAACACTGAGTGAGAATGCTTTGAAAAGAAAGCAGGAGTGCAGGAGCAAAGAGCCAGCTGTAGATCACTGAGCCAAACCCTCGGCGACTGACTGACCCAATCGGCTTCCCTTAAAGCCAAGCACCAACTGTTTCATATGCAATTAATGATTGCCCTAGCAAATTAAAGTGCGTCAAGTCATCACAGGCATCGTTGAATGAGAAGACACACAGCAGTCACAGGTATCTCATCCCTGGCATCTACATAATGATATTACCAAGCTAATCTAGACTCAGAGATTTAATTCCACAAAACACCATGCACTAAATATTTATATTCATAAAAGGGCTAAGAAGAAAAATGCCCACGTGCTGCCTCTAGGCTCTGCATTTATCTTGGATGAGGTACTGTCTCATTTGCTGGGGTCTCTGGTTGGGGGTAAAGGGCATCAGTCAAGTGTCAGCCAAAATCCAGTGTTCCTGGCCTCCAACTTCACCCTTCAAAAGGGACTCATTGCTGAAGTAGGTATTTTGAGGTACCCAAGAGAGGGCAAAGCCCCTTCTCTGGAGATACCAAAGCAGAAAATAAGACCCCTTCATATGTCAAGGTTGAAGAAGGGGCAGTTGAATGGATGAGAACTTCTGTTTCCCAATCTTTGGTGCAGAGAATCAAAGAGTCGAAATGGCCCAGAGACTGTTACAGCTACCTTTTACAAATTTCAAATTTTCCATTGCAGATATACGTTCCAATTCTTGATGCCATCATGCTTGAACTGTAAAACTGAGGAATATATTCTCTAAATAATCATAAATAAACCAATGCTGATGGAAAGAAAATGTGTTTTCTATGGCCTGTTGGATCTGTCTCAGTTTCCCCCACTGAAATCTAATTCTGGGTTTATGACCTTTACTCAAATATTCTCAATTCAGCACACTGCCAGGCCTGAGCACCTCCAGCATATAAGGCACAGGACCCACCCACTTGGCCTAGCCCCTGTCCTCATGACCTTGCCAGGATCATTTCTGTGTCCATGTTGGAGATTGCTCTCCTCTCCCTACTGACATCTCAAACCTGATTCTTTCAATCTTGCCTCCTGCATCCTGTCTCTCCTCCCTGGCCGAAAATGCAGATGATGGAGCCTGTCTGTCCCCCATGCACACTATGATTTGGTGCCTTCAGCAACTTTTTCAGGGCTCTGCATATTACAATCATGATGGGATCAGCTACTAGAAATTTCACTGGTTTTAATCCAAAAAGATTAACCAGCCTTTTAAGGGTTTCATGGCTATGCATTACACTTTTCAATTTTCCTACAATTAAGCTAACAACACATAATATTGACAAATAAACTGCCAGATCTGCTAGCGGAAGCCCTACCATGGGAAGGGAGAGTTGCTCTGCAAGTCTGACGATTGCTGGCTCCAAAGGTCCAGCCTGTGAGTTCTAGTACACTAAGGCATTGGCATCCGAGCTGTATGGATGGAGGAGTGACAAGGAATGGTTGTTGTCCTTGCTAAAAAAAAAAAAAAAAGTGACAATCCTGACTCTCCTACCACTTCTGAGGAACTTTTCAGATAATTCCAGAGCCTACGTTCTTAAAAAACAAAACCAATAAAAAGGGAAGCGGCTGTGGCTCAATCAGTAGGGCTCCCGTTTACCATATGGGAGGCCCCGGGTTCGGTTCCCGGGGCCTCCTTGTGAAGGCAAGCCCTCCCGCATGGCGTGGTTAGCTGACCCAGCGAGCACAAGCAGCAAGGGGGGGATAAATGAATAAATAAATAAAAATTCTTTAAAAAAAAAAAAAACCAATAAAAACTGCCAAACAGTCATAAGTAGAAAAAATGTCTTTCCAGTAGGCTCTTAAGCACAATATCTAGTGCATGGTGTTTTGTGGAATTAAATCCCTGAGCCTAGATTAGCCCGGTCATATCATTATGTAGATGCTAAGGATGAGATACCTGTGACTGCTGTGTGTCTTCTCATTCAACGATGCCTGTGATGACTTGATGCCCTTTAATTAAAAAAAATAGGACTTCTAGCCTCAGAGTCACGCTCACTTTGATAATTCATTTAATCTTCATCAGAATCAACAAATATCTCATAAGAACCCAGAATCCTAGACCCCAAGGGCCCATGGGGGACAGTATTGTGTTTCTCAAATTATGGCCAGTGGACAAACTTCAACTCAATCATCTAGGAAGCTTGTTAAAATGCAGATTCATGGGCCCCATCCAATCTCCTTGATTAGAGACTCTGAATGTGGGGTTCATGAGCCTGCCATTTAATAAGCTCTTTGGGTCATTCTCATGCATCCAAAATTAGAAAGCCACTGGTAAAAGCTAGGAACAAAACGTTTCTAACCAAGCCTAGACTCCCCAAGGTGGCATCCAGGTCTCATTAATCTCCCCCTGGGTGGCCCTCACCTCCATTCTCCCTGATCTCTTCTGTCTTACAGACATGCCAACTGCACTTCTTCCCCCTCTCTTTGTTCCTAATTTCCCTGGTTCCCACCCTTGCCAAGGCCTGCCACTCCATTTCCCACCTGTACTTGTGTTTTACACATCTGGGTTTGGCATGATCTCTCTTTCCTTTTTAATGTAATTTTTATTTAAGTGTAATATGCATACAGAAAAGTGCACAAAATAATAAGGTTACAGCTCAATGAATTTTTTTCAAAGTCAATACACCTATGTAACCAGCATGGAGTCTCATATAAAAAAATAAAAATTAAAACACAAATTTGACTACAAATTGCCCTGAAGAGTAATCTGTCTTTAGTCTCTTATAGGGGCAGCAAAAAGGGGAAATTCCACCATACATCACTCCCTGATGATCTCTCCTTATAGAAGCATCTGCCCAGCAAAATCTTCCTCCTTTCTTCCCCTCCTTTCTTTCCTTTCACTAGCACTTACTAAGCACCCTACCCTGCTAAGAGCTGGGGCCGCAATGATGACCAAGATAAACCTGGTTCCTGCTTGCATGGCACCTACAGTCTCATAGGGGATACAAGTGAATTACAAGAAGGCAAACAGTCATTAGAAATTGTGAGGAATGTTCTACAAGGCGCTAAATGGGTGCTCTGATGCCTGAAGGGTGACACGGAGCCAGCCATGAGGAGAGGAGAAAAGAGCAGTTTAGACTGGGAAGCAGCACTGGCAAAGGCTCTGGGGAGGTACATAGTTTGGCTCAAGGGAGAAATTCTTTTCTTTTTCCCCTGGCTTTGGTGGCCTCTCTTCAGCCTCCTTCCACCACAAGAATCTCTTCTTTTCTACCAAAACCTTTCTGCCCTGGCTCGCTGTTTTTACACAGAATAATCTACCTTCTCTCTGTCGGCATAATAAAGGTTCAGCAACACAGACCCGGAACTTCTTATTGGCATAGAGAAGGGATAAAGAATGTGAACTTGCACTTTTATTTTTTATTTTAAATTTTTTATCTCAGAAAGTACCCTACCCACTCTTTGGAATCAACCCTCAGTCCATCCTGCAGCAGAATTGTCACTGAATTAGAGAAAGCCTCTAAGCCCCCGCCTTTCTCTGATTTCTCGCAGTTATCATCAAGAACATCACAAAGCAGCTCTGTTCAGGAGCTCAGTGGTTTAGAATAAAGAAGTCTCACCAGTGGCTTCAGAAGCTGGAGCCTGCTTGGTTTCTCAGGTAACCATTGCACTGATACCCCTGGCATTGAAGGAAGAGGAGCACAGTTCATGCCCCAAAGGGTTAGGCTGTGAACCATTCAAGTTCTCACGGAGTAGGGATAAGCTGAATAAAAATGTTTTACCTTCTACAACCACAAAGAGACCTGGAGACTCAAGAGTGGCTCCTCGGCTATGTGCCCTGGCGCCTCCTGCCCGGTCACGCTGTGGTGCCTTCACGCTCTCTGATTCTTAAGGGAGGCAGAACATCCATTTCCACTTGCCTCTTTTCTCTCTTTTCCACCTCCACCCTGAGTCCATCCTCAGACCCCCTTCCAATCCTGTCTCCCAAGTTCTGGCCCCCTCTCTGAAGGTCTCCCTCAATCAGACTTCAGAACAGGTGAATCAATTGGGGAAAATGTCGGGATGTGAGTACTCGTGACAAAAATAGAAGCCCAGCTTTACAATCCTTTGCACATCTCCAGGATTATGCGATAGTGTCTCCTTCTTGTTAAATTCCCTGTGTCCACGGGAGAAAGCAAATGAAAGCAAAGCAAGGGGTCGGATGTGGCTCAACTGGTTGGGCGTCCGTCTCCCATATGGAGGGACCAGGGTTCGATCCCTGGGACCTCCCGGTAAAAAAAAAAAAAAAAAAAAAAAAAAAAAAAAATAAATAAATAAATAAATAAAAAAAGAAAGCAAAGCAAAACAAAACTACTTTGCTGCATTTAGATTCAAGTTAAGGCCTCGAATCCAAATTCTGGTAAATGAATCTTTGTTGTATCCCTCGGGGCCTGAGTCCCTGACAGGATTCTCTGTCAGGACCTTGTCGTTATCATTGTTACCATTTAACATTTACTGAGTCCTTACCATGAGCTGCGTCCTCAGCAAAGTGCATTATACAAATTAGCCTGGATTCCCTATTCCAAAATATTTGTCTTCTTGGGGTTCTCCCATGATTGTCCCTCCAGTCACCACAGCTCCAGCAAAACCTAAACCTGAACTGTGTGATTCAGAATGTCAGTCTCCAGGGCTCCACTGCAAAAGAGCCAGACCCTCAGCCAGCACTGGACCCAGCAGGCAGAGCCCAGGGACTGTCTATAATGTTTAAAGAGGTTCCTCCCTGACAGTCAGGACGTGTTTGGGACAGTTCTCTGACAATTTGGGACTGGAGAGTAGCTTCAGTCATGTATCCATTTAATAACTATTAAGAGGGATGCTAGTTTAGGATAAGAGAATTCTGCACTCAGGAAATCAGTATAGAGGGAGCGGATATGGCTCAAGCAATTTGGCACCTGCCTCCCACATGGGAGGTCCCAGGTTTGGTTCCCCGCAGAAAAGACGGCAGAGAATGAGCAGACAGATGAGGGAGCCATCTCAGGGGGTGGAATGAAAACTATATAAAAAAATAAATAAATTTTTTAAAAGTGATGAATTTGGATTAAAAAAAAAAAAGAAATCAGTATAGAGCTTTGTGGCCTTATATCTTCCTAGCTATGGAAATATTTTTGGATGAAATGCTATATTTGAGATTTGCTTCAATATAATCCAGAGGAGGCAAGAGGAAGTGGGTGAGGTTGCACATGGGACAAAAGTGACCCAAAATCAATATTTCTGAAGCAAGGTAAAGAGTAAAAGGAGTTTTATTATATTATTTTTTCATGTTCGTTATTGTTTCTTAAGTAAGGTGCTTTTTTTGCTTATGCTTTGTCTCCCCAACAAGACTGAGAGCTTTTTGAAGGCAGGGCCCATCTCTTACCTATCTGCAGAGTGACAGACACATTTTGAGTGTCTAATACTCACTGATAGAGCTAATCCTGGCCCTGATCACATCTTCCTCAAATGGTATTCTTGGGAGAGAGGGGAATCAAATGAAAAATATCTCCTGTAAATGAGAAGTGATAGCAGCAAGGTAAAGGAAACAATCAACTAGAAGGAAGGGTAGTGGTGGGGCTTAGACAAAGACCAGTTAAAGAAAAAACAACCTGTACAAACTTTGACTAAAGTCTGTAAAATGAAGTGAGGTAAATACTATTGGTCAAACAGTGTCCAACAAATCAAAGCACAGATATCATGGGAAAGATAGTTTTTCAGCACACCAGGAAAACATGTAGTAAATATGTAAACTATACTTTTATTACCAAAGTAAATGTTCTTTTTCTTTGTTTAGACAAGGATTTCTGCTTTGGATACTACTGTTAAATAATAAGAGACAATGTCACTGCATTTAGGCTCTGAGATTAGGATAAGTGGGTATCTCGAAAGCTCATCCATATTGTCTTATGTATCAGAACACTATTCCTTTTTATGGCTGAATAATATTCCAATGTATGCATATACCATATTTTGTTTATCATTTGTTAATGGACACTTGGGTTGCTCGCACTGCTTAATTATTGTAAATAATGTTGCTATGAACATAGGTGTATAGATATCTGTTCAAATCACTGCTTTCAATACTTTTTAAAAAACAAATCAATTTCATTGATATATATTAATAAAGTATATAATTCACCCAAAGTATACAATCAGTGGTATTTGGTATCATCAAATAGTTGTACATTCATCATTTTAATCATTATTAGAGCATTTTATCTCAATAATAATAATAATAATAATAAATAAAAAACAGACAAACATTGTAAGCAAATACACATATATGCATATATATTTATATATCATTTTGCAAATGTTTGTATGTATTGTGAGAATTTTGATTTTTACCCACAATAAAAAAAAAAAAAATTCCTGTAGATTAAATGAAGTCAGTGAAACTTTAAAAAAAAAAAACCAGACAAACAAACAAGAAAATTCTCCACTTCTCAATCTCTCTATGCTTCCCCTGCTGTACATAGCTGCTATTTCTGGACACCCCCCCCCCTTTAAGATTTATTTATTTACTTTGAGGTGCAAAAGTGTTTAATTTTGAGGAGGTCCCATTTATTTATTTTTTCTTTTGTTGCTCGTGCTTTGTGTGTAAGGTCCAAGAAACCACTACCTACCACAAGGACTTTAAGATGTTTCCGTAGATTTTCTTCTAGTAGTTTTATGGTCCTGGCTTTTATATTTAGGTCTTTGATCCATTTTGAGTTGATTCTTGTATAGGGAGTGAGATAGGGGTCCTCTTTCATTCTTTTGGTTATGGATATCCAGTTCTTCCAGGACCATTTGTTGAAGAGACTATTTTGTCCCATTAACATGGCTTTGGTAGGTTTGTTAAAACTCGGTTGTAGAGGTGAGGGTTTATTTCTGGACTCTCAATTCTTATTCCACTGATTGATGTGTTTATCTTTATGCCAACACCATGCTGTTTTTTTTGTTTTTTTTTTTTTTTTTAAGATTTTATTTATTTATTCATTTATCCCCCCCTTGCTGCCCGTGCTCGCCGGGTCAGCCAACCACGCCGTGCAGGCGGGCCCGCCCCCACCAGGAGGCCCCGGGAACCGAACCCGGGGCCCCCCACATGGCAAACGGGAGCCCCACTGATTGAGCCACAGCCACCTCCCCACCATGCTGTTTTGACCACTGTAGCTTTGTAGTATTTTTCAAGGTCCGACAGTGAGAGTCCTCCCACACTGCTCTTCTTTTTTAGGATGTTTTTGGCTATTCAGGTGCACTTTCCCTTCCAAATGAATTTGGTAATTGCCTTTTCTATTTCTATGAAGTAGGCTGTTGGAATTTTGATTCGTATTATATTGAATCTATAAATCAGTTTGGGTAGGATTGACATCTTCATGATATTTAGTCTTCCAATCCATGAACACAGAATGTCTTTCTATTTGTTTAGGTCTTCATTGATTTCTTTTAGCATTGTTTTGTAGTTTTCTGCATGTAGGTCCTGTACTTCTTTGGTTAAATTGATTTCTAGGTATTTGAGTCTTTTTGTTGCTATTGTAAATGGAATTTTTTCCTGATTTCCTTCTCAAATTGTTCAATACTAGTGTTCAGAAACATTACTGATTTTTTTGTGTGTTGATTTGTATCCTGCCACTTTGCTGAACTTGTTTATTAGCTCAAGTAGCTTTGTGGTAGACATTTCAGAATTTTCTTTTTTTTTTTTTTTTTTAAGATTTTATTTATTCATTCATTTATCCCCCCCTTGCTGCTTGTGCTCGCTGGGTCAGCTAACCACGCCATGCGGGCGGGCTTGCCTTCACCAGGAGGCCCCGGGAACCGGGCCCGGGGCCTCCCATATGGTAAACGGGAGCCCTACTGATTGAGCCACAGCCGCTTCCCCAGAATTTTCTAAATATAAGATCATGTCATCTGTGATAATGAGAGTTTTACTTCCTCTTTTCCTATCTGGAGGCCATTTATTTATTTATTTGTTTGTTTGTTTGTTTGTTTATTTCTTATCTAATTGCTCCAGCTAGAACTTCAAGCACAATGTTGAATAACAATGGTAACAGTGGGCATCTTGTCTTGTTCCTGATCTTAGAGGGAAAGCTTTCAATCTCTCCCCATTGAGTACAATGTTGGCTGTGGGTTTTTCATATATGACTTTTGTCATATTGAGGAATTTTCCTTCTATTCCTATCTTTTGAAATGTGTTTATCAAGAAAGGATGCTGGATTTTGTTGAATGTCTTTTCTGCATTGATTGAGAGGACCATGTGGTTTTTTCCCTTCAATGTGTTAATATGGTGAATTACACTAACTGATTTTCTTGTGTTGAATTACCTTTGCATACCAGGAATAAATCCCACTTGGTTGTGGTGTATAATTCTTTTAACATGCTGTTGGATTCTATTTCCAAGTATTTTGTTGAGAATTTTCGCATCTATGTTCATTAGAGAATTGGTCTGTAATTTTCTTTTCTTATAGCATCTTTAGATAAAGTGTCTTTGGTATTAGCATGATGTTGGCTTCATAAAATATATTGAGTAATTTTCCCTCCTCTTCAATTTTTTGGAAGAGTTTAAACAGTATTGGTGTTAATTCTTCTCGAAATGCTTTGTAGAATTCACCTGTGAAGGCATCTGGTCCTGGACTTTTCTTTTTTGGGAGATTTTTGAAGTCTGATTCAATCTCTTTATGTACTTGATTTTTTAAGTACTTGTATTTCTTGTAGTGTCAGTGTAGGTTGTTTATGCATTTCTAGGAATTTGTCCATTTCATCTAGACTGTCTAGTTTGTTGGTATACAATTTCTCATAATATACTCTTATGATCCTTTTTATTTCTGTAGGGTCAGTTGTAACTTCCCCCCTTTCATTTCTGATTTTATTTATTTGAGTCTTCTCTCTTTTTTTCTTTGCTAACCTATCTAATGGTTTGTCAATTTTTTTGATCTTCTCAAAGAAGCAGCTTTTGGTTTTGTTGGTTTTCTCTCTCTCTCTTTTTTTTTTTTTTTTTTTTGTTCCCAATTTCATTAATTTCTGCTCTAATCTTTATTATTTCTTTCCTTCTAATTGCGTTGGGACTGGTTTGCTGTTCTTTTTCTAATTTCTCCGGTTGTTCATTTAGATCTTTGATTTTAGCTCTTTCTTCTTTTTTAAACAATTTTTAAAATTTTATTTAAAAATTATTGAGGTACAGAGGCCTAGTATTGAACCTGTGACCTCATATGTGGGAAGCCAACACTCAACCACTGAGCTAATTGACTCCCCTGAGTTGGTTGTTTCATTTATCTGCTTGTTGTCTGCTTTTTGTTAGAAGGCACCAGGGAGTGAACCCGGGACCTCCCTTGTTGGGAACAGGCGCTCAATCATTTGCACCACATCTGCTCCCCTTTTCTTTTTTAATATAGGCGTTTTAGGGCTATAAATTTCTGTCTCAGCACTGCCTTCACTGTATCCTATAAGTTTTCATAATTTGTGTTCTTGTTTTCATTTGTCTCAATATATTTACTAATTTCACTTACAATTTCTTCTTTGACCCACTGTTGTTTAGGAGTATGTTGTTCAGCCTCCACACATTTGTGATTTTACACATATTTTTGATTTCCAGTTTTGTGCCATTATGATCTGAGAAGGTGTTTATATAATTTCAATCTTTTTCTATTTCTTGAGACCTGCCTTGTGACCAAACATGTGGTCTATCCTGCAGAAAGAACCATTAGCATTTAGAGAAATGTATAATCTGGTGAGTTTGGGTGCAATGTACTGTATATGTCTGTTAGCTCTAGCCCATTTATCATATTGTTCAAGTTCTGTTTCCTTGTTGATCTTCTGTGTAGTTGTTCTATCTAATGATGTGAGTGGGGTGTTGAAGTCTCCAACAATTATAGTAGAGATGTCTATTTCTCCCTTCAGTTTTGCCAGAGTTTGCCTATATATTTTGGGGCACTCTGGGTAGGTGCATAGATATTTATGACTGTTATATCTTCCTGGTGGATTGTCCCTTTTATTAATATATAATGGCCTTCTGTATCTCATAACTTTTTTGCATTTAAAGTCTGTTTTGTCCGAAATTGGTATAGCTAGCCCTGCTATTTTTTGGTTACTGTTTGCATGGAGTATCTTTTTCTAACCTATCACTTTCAGCCTGTTTCTATCTCTGGGTCTAAGGTAAGTCTCTTATAGGCAGCATAGGGATGGCTCAAGGTTTTTTTTAATCCATTCTGTCAGCTTATATCTTTTGATTGGGGAGTTTAATCCATTCACATTCAATGATAAATGCATTATTTACTTCCACCATTTTATTCTTTGATTTTCATATGTCATATCTTATTTTCATCTTTTTTACTCTTTTGGTTATCCTTTCTGCTATTCTTTCTTCTATTCTCTTCTTCAAGCCTTGCTCTCCTGTCTTTTTCTTTCAGGCTGTTGGGCTTCCTTTAATATTTCCTGCAATGGTGTATTCTTTTTTACACTCTCTTAGTTTCTGTTCATGTGTGAATATTTTAAACTCACCTTCATATTTGAAGGAAAATTTTGCTGGATAAAGAATTATTGGATGGCAGTTTTTCTCTTTCAGTATCCTAATTGTATCATACCACTGTCTCTTCGCTTCCATGACTTCTGATAAGAAATCTGCGCTAAGTCTTACTGGGTGCCCCTTGCATGTGGTGGTTTGCTTCTCCCTTGCTGCTCTCAGAATTTTCTTTTTATCTTTGATGTTTGACATTCTGAGTAGTATGTGTCTTGGAGTAGGTCTATTAGGATTTATACTGATTGGGATGCACTGTGCTTCCTGGGCATGTAAGTACATTTCTTTCATGAGAATTGGGAAATTTTCAGCCATTATTTCCTCAAATACTCTTTCTGCTCCTTTTCCCTTCTCTTCTCCTTCTGGAACTCACATGACACGTATGTTGTTGCATTTCATGTTATCCTGCTCAATTTTTTCCATTCTTTTCTCTCTGTGTTCTTTTCTCTCTTCAATTTCAGCTGTTCTGTCTTTGGTATCACTTCTTCTATCATTTCGAGTCTGCTGTTGTATGCCTCTAATGTTTTTTTTGTTTGTTTTTTTTTTTAAGATTTATTTTACTTATTTCTCCCTACCCCTTCATTGTTTTTGTATTTGCTGTGTCTGTTCATTGTGTGCTCATCTTCCTTTTTTAGGAGGCACCAGGAACTGAACCTGAGTCCTCCCATGTGGGAGGGAGGAGCCTAGTCATTTGAGCCACCTCTGCTCCCTGCTTTGTTGTATCTCTCATTAAGTTTTCCTCCTTGTGTCTCTTGTGTCATCTCATTGTGTCCGCTCGCCATACCAGCCCATCACACCAGCCCATCATGTCAGTGCTCTGTCTTGCTTGTCTTCTTTAGGAGGCATTGGGAACCGAACCCAGGACCTCCTATGTGATAGACAGGAGCTCAATTTCTTGAACCACATCCACTTCCCTCTAATGTTTATACATACATACATATATATATATATATATATATATATTTTTAAGATACTTAGATTACACAAATGTTACACAAAAAATATAGGGATTCCCATATGCTTTGCTCCCCACACCTCCCACACCCTACACACAAACATCCTTCATTAGGGTGGCACATTCATTGCAATTGATAAATGCATCCTGGGCATTGCTATTGAGCATGGACCATAGTTCACATTGCAGTTTACACTTTCTCCCACACACTTCTGCAGGCTATGGGAAGATATATAATGGCATATATCTGTCATCTCTAATGTGCTTTTGATCTCACCCCATGAACTCTTACTTTTCTATTCAGGTTTTCAAATTCTTTGCATTCACTCAGTTTCTTCTTGATGTCCTTTATCTCTTTAGCCATATTGTCTTTCAACTCATTAATTTGATTTTGGAAAATTGTGTGCATCTCGGTGATTAATTGTCTCAAATCCTGTTTTTCTCCTGGGGCTTTGATATATTCCTTTTCTTGGGCCATTTCTTCCATTTTCTTGTATGGTTTGTAATTTTTTGTTGATGTCTAGGTATCTGATTAGGATGGTGAGTTTACTCAGATACTCAATTTCTCTCTCTTTCATAGGGATTTAGTGTCGGGAGGCTGTGTGTTATTGCTCTTCTTTGATTATTGGTTTAACTTGATCCAGGTCTTTAGAATTGTCCCTATTATTTGCTCTGGGCCCTGGACCCAGTAATAAGTTGCAGGTCTGCTCCCATGGGCTTTGGGGAGGGAGGCTGTAAAGGTCAGAAAAGGCCTCTCTTATTTATTTGTAATTTCCTCACATGCACTTCCTTAGTCTGCCAGCAGATGGGACTCTTCAGTAGCCCTCTCAGTTCAAAGCCAGGTGGGAGTGTGTTTGCTGCAACAGATGTGATAGAGAATACTGCCCAGAGGCTAAGAGCCTTGTAATTCAAACCTTCTTAGAGGCAGTTCTCCAACCTTTGCTGGCAGCCCCCTCCCTTTTCCTGGGTGTGGAACAATTTCACTCCCCTCTGCATCTTCAGCAACCAGTTCAGGTCAGTAGAGGTTGAGAGATTGAGAGGTTCAGATCTCTTTAGTCCCTTACTGGCTCCCAAGGCAAACAATGGTGGGCCCCATCTGGCCTGGAAGGGCTCATGGGACACAGCAGACCAAATTTGTGAGTCGAAAGCTGAGTCAGTCTTAGGCTGTGTCCTTCTCTCTCTCCTTTCCTGGGGAGGTGGATCCCTGGGGTCTCCTTTGTCTGTAGCCACTGGCCCCAAGGCCTGAGAATTCAAAAGTGTCTATAGGGTGGGATAGGATGCCTGCAGTTGCAGTTTTTTTTTTTTTTTTTAATAATAAAAAAAAAAAGATATTTAGATTACATAAATGTTACATAAAAAAATATAGGGGATTCCCATATGCCCTGCTCCCCACACCACCCACATTTACCCCCATTAACAACATCCTTCATTAGTGTGGTACATTCATTGCAATTGATGAACACATCTTGGAGCATTGCCACTAAGCATGGATTATAGTTTACATTGTGGTTTACACTCTCTCCCACACAATTCTGTAGGTTATGGCAAGATATATAATAGCCTGTATCTGTCATTGCAATGTCATTCAGGGATTCTGGGATGGTGATGCCCACTCCACCTCTAATTGAGAGGGAGCTTTAGTCCCATATGGCTGATGAATGGGACTCTCTTGCTTGCTGCAGCTGCTGCTTTTAACTCACAGTTTTGCCATCGCAATTCTTTTCCTTTGTCCCTCTCTCTTTTGGGTGATATCCAGCTTCCCCCTGATGCTCCAAACCTTAGAAGATTTTTTCCCACACCATTTCTGTCTGTCCTTTAGCTATTTTTCTGGGAGAAAAGAAAGTCCCATATCTTTCTTGCCCACCATCTTTCCGGAAATCCTCAATACTTTTGGATATATACCTGGAAGTGGGATTGTCAGGTCATATGGTAATTCTATACTGAACTTTCTAAGGAACCACCAAACTGTTTTCCACAGTGGCTGCACCATTTTACAAACCCACCAACAATGCATGAGAATTCCTATTTTTCTGTGTCTTCACCAACATTTGTTAGTTAGCATTTTTTAATATTAACTACTCTAGTGCGTATGAAGTGGTATCTCATTATGATTTTGATTTGCATTTCCCTATTGGCTAATGATGTTGAGCATCTTTTCATGTCTTTTTTGGCCACTTGTATATCTTTCTTGGAGAAATGTCTATTCAAATATTAGGTCATTTTTAAAAATTGGGTTGTTTGTCTTTTTGTTGATTGAGTTGTGTTCTTTATATATTGAAGACAGGGCCCATCTCTTACCTATCTACAGAGTGATAGACACATTTTGAATGTCTAATACTCACTGTTAGAACTAATCCTGGCCCTGATCAGCTTATTAAATCCTTATTCTATATATGGTTTCCAAATATTTTCTATTCTGTAGGTTGTCTTTTCACTTTCTTAATAATGTCCTTTGATGCTAAATGTTTTCAATTTTGATGAAGTCACATTGATTTATTTTTCATTTTGTTGCTCATACTTTTGGTGTAAAAATCTATGAATTCATCACCAAATCCATGATCATAAAGTTTTACTCCAATGTTTTCATTTAAGAGTTTTATGGTTTTAGGTTGCTGATCTATTTTGAAATAAATTTTATATGGTGTGAGGTAAGAGTCCAACTTCCCTTTTTTATTTATTTTTATTTATTTATTTATTTATTTTTTAACCAGGAGGTCCTGGGGAGCAAACCCAGGTCCCTCCATATGGGAGATGGACACCCAACCATTTGAGCCACATCCGTCCCCCCAATTTCCTTTGCATGTGGATCCAGTTGTCCAAGCACTGTTTGTTAAAGAGATATTCTTTTCCTATTGAATGTACTTGGCATGCTTGTTAAAAATCAATGGCCTTTTATTATTATTATTGAAATAATGAAAATGCCCTAATAATGATTGAAGTGATGAATGCACAACCGTGTGATTATACCAAATACCATTGATTGTACGCTTTGGATGAATTGTATGCTTTATTAATATGTATCAATAAAATTGATTTATTTAAAAAAAAATCATGGCCATAGGACACTGCCCTGCTGGGGGCACCACGTCCCTGGGAATGAAGATCTGGCTGTGGGTATGTGACTGAGTTGCCCCCGGCCTGGGTTGTATTTGGCAGTGTTAATATCTTGGTGGTGGTGATGGGGGTCAGATGTGGCTCAACTGGTTGGGCGTCCGTCTCCCATATGGAGGGACCTGGGTTCGATCCCCGGGACCTCCCGGTTAAAAAAAAAAAAAAATATATCTTGGTGCTGTGTGCAAATGATAGTTGGTCTGAATTGTTAGTGGCCTTGACTGCGTGTACCTGACTAACCAGTTGTTTGAAGTTCGGTATGATTATGTACGTTGCCCCCACTTTGCAATGAGCATCAGTGAGGGGAAAAATTAGCATATTACATGCAGGACACACATAAGTGGTATGGTATACTATCTACTTAGCCTGGGAGTCTAGAGACTCAGGTTAAGAACTATTTCTAAAAAGCCCTAACTTGTACAGTGCCTTGAACATGGGGATTTATTGATGCCCTGAATATCTGTCCAGTTTCCACTAACTGCCTAGTAGTTAAGACCAAAGTCTTCCTCTCTCTAGGGAAGAGCATATATCCAACCAGGAGTCACTAAAGGGAGCTGGAGACCTGAAAATCAACCTTACAAGCAACAGGACCTAGGGTCATTTCTGCTTATATCCACTAGGCAGAGCATGGAGTCCCTTCATCACTGTTGTGGGGTTAAATAAATATGGAGAACTAGTCTGCAGAAAAGGATTAACAGGAACTGGAGTTTTCTTATGGGAGGGACCCTTAATAAAGGGAGCTTGAGGCTCAAGGAGGTATAAAAGCTGACAACTCCTCTTCTGGGCCTTGATCAAGAGCTGTACTTTAGAAAAGCTCACATTTCGTGACTGTGAATAGATGTGAAGGTGAAGACTGGACAAAAAGAATCAGATTCAGAGAGAGCTGAACATTCAAGTCTTCCCACAAGGAAAGGCTTTTATACTTTGGGAGCAGCAGGTTCACTCCTGGTGCCTTTGACATCACCAGTTCTCTCTATCAAATAGAATTCTTTGTTGGGAATGAGACTGATAAAATGAGCAAGGTGGCTGAGCATGTCAAAAAACGCTGAAATGACAGCTATATCTCAGGCATCTTCTCGGTTGAAGCCATGCACCTCCAGGTTTTTGAAATGCTTATCTATTATGTCGTCAGCTTGGCAAACAGCAAGTGCAAACTCAAGCACTGCCTTTTTCTAAGCAGAGGGGACAGCCTTTCTCCAGTTTACACAGACCTGCGAGAAAACACAAGGTCAGAAGCAGAATCATGTCCATCACAATCCAGCCAATGAGACATAAACCTAATGAAATCGGCATTAATGAACAAAACCCAAATAGAGTAAAGGAGCAAAAAGTCAGGCCAAAATAAACTTTCTGGAAGGATAAGCATCTTGCTTGAGTCCAGTGGAATGTAGGCCTGGAAGCCTGGCTCAGCACCACCAATGCCAAGTCTTCCTTGCTCACTCTGACCACAAGCAACCTCTTTCTCCTCTAAACACCTATGGCATCAAAAATCTCAGAACTGGAGAAATTGGAAACCTTGTGCACTGCTAGTAGGAGTGTAAAAATGATATAGTCACTGTGGAAACAGTTTGGCACTTCCTCAAAAAGATAAACACAGAATTACCATATGGCCCAACAATTCCACTGGTAGGAATATACCCCAAAGAATTGAAAACAGAGACTCAGATACTTATATAATTGTCATAGTAGCATTATTCACAATAGCCAAAAGGTGGAAGCAACCCAAGTGTCTATCAATAGATGAATGGATAAACAAAATGTGGTATATATACATACATACATACATACATACATACAATGGAATCCTACTCACCTATAAAAAGGAATTATATATGTTACAACATTAATGAACCTTGAAGTCACCATGTTAAGTGAATTAAGCCAGCCATAAAAGGATAGAAATTATATTATTTCATTCATATGAAATAACTAGAATATGTCAATTCATAGAGACAGAAAGTAGAGTTGAGGTTACCAGGGGCTGGGGGAAGGGGAAAATGGATAGTTAATTGCTTAATGGGTACAGAGTTTTTGTTTGTGTGATGATACAACATTGAAAATGTAATTAATGCATCTGTAGTGTACATTTTAAAATGGTTAAAATGGAGAATTTTATGTTATATATGTTGCCACAATAAAAAAATTTAAAATCTCAAAAAAAAAAAAAAAAAAATCAATGGCCATAGGTTTATTTCTGGACTTCTAATTCTATTCCATTGATCTGTATGTCTATCCTTGTGCCACACAGCTGCCTTGATTACTGTAGCTTTGCAGTAAGTTTTGAAATTGGGAAATATGAGTCCTCCTACTTTGTTCTTCTTTTTCAAGATGTTTTGGCTATTTGGGACCCCTTGCAATTCCATATGAATTTGAGAATTGGCTTTTCCATTTTTGTGCAAAATTCTGTTGGAATTTTGACAGAGATTGCATTGAATCTGTGGACTTTAGGTAGTATTGGCATCTTAACAATATTAACTCTGGTGATTCATAAAAATGTAATTCTTTCCATTTATTTTGGTCTTTAATTTATTTCAGCAATGTTTCATTGTTTTCCATGTAGAAGTCTTTTTCACCTCCTTACTTAAATTTATCCCTAGGTATTTTATTCTTTTAGGTGCTATTGTAAATAGAATTGTTTTCTTAATTTCCTTTTCAGTTTGTTCATTGCAAGTGTATAGAAACTCAACCTATTTTCTTTTTTAGCACTTCCTTCCTCCATGTAACAACCAACAATATCTCCAAACATTGCCAAATGTGCCCTGGGGGACAAAATTTTCCCCATTTGAGAACTACTGGTCTAGAACAACATTAATCTAAGAATATCTACATTTTGATATGCAAATAAAAGAAAGAGGGTAAAATAATCCAGAAGAGTAGAAAATGCAAACATCAAATTTCTTTGTGTGGCAGAGATTGAGAGTTGGCTATTCAAATATCCATTAGAAGGGGACTTCCTCAACCTGTCTCCTCCATCTCTATACCAAATCTGCATTTGTGCCCATACTTTCCTCCTTCCTTTCTGTCACAAAAGGCTAGCTCCACCATTTGTGCCTGGATCCCATTCTGTCCTATTGTCTCAGGACCAGGCTCCATTACTATCTCCTTTCTCATTCATCTTCAACCTTTCTCTCTCTAATGAATCCTTTCCACCAGCATTTAAACATGCTCAAGTCTCTTGCTTGTTTTTTTTTTTTTTTTTAAGATTTTATTTATTTATTCATCCTTCCCCCCCCCCCACCCGCGCTCCCGGGCCAGCCAACCACGCCGCGCGGGCGTGGCCCGCCCTCACCAGGAGGCCCCGGGAACCGAACCCGGGGCCTCCCATATGGCAAACGGGAGCCCCACTGATTGAGCCACAGCCGCCCCCCTCTTGCTTGTTTTTATTCTCCAAGTTTTTATTTTGGAAAATTCCAAGCCCCTAGAAAAGTTGCAAGAAATTCTCCTAAGCCTTCACCTATATTCACGAATTTTTTTAGTCGCATTTGCTCTCCCTCCCCTCCACCTTCTCTCCCTTTCACTATCATTTATCTTTATCTATCTATCTATCTATCTATCTAATCTATCATCTCTTTACCATCTCTCTCTCTCTTTATGTACACACACACACTTTTTTTCCCTAAGCCATCTGAGAGCTAGTTGCAGGCAGCATAACATTTCGCCCTAAATATTTCCTAAATATTTATTTTAAGAACAAGGGCATTCTCTCATTCTCTTATTCTCACAATACAATTATTACTCTCAGGAAATTTAACATTGATATAATACTATGATCTAACATATGTTCATATTCTTTTTTTCTTGTTTGTCCCAATAATGTCTTTTATAGATGTTTTCTTCCCTACCCCCTTTGTGTGTGTGTTATTCAGGGTCCAAGCAGGGATCATGTGTTGCATTTATTTGCCATGTTTTTTCAATTTTCTTTGAACTAAAGGCTCTCTTCTTTCACGCAAGAAAAATGAACACTTTCCCTGGTCTCCAAACTTCTAGCTCTAACCATTGTTAGAGCTCTCTCCTCCCCTTGACAATCATGTCTTGTAAGAAGAGACTCAACAGGCTCCATTTCCTCACCTTTCACTCCCTCTACAACTCACCACAATCTGGCTTCTGCTTCCCACCCATGATCCAAACTTGCCTGATTTTCTCTCTGCCTCTTTGGCCACTTCTTTTTGGGCTCCTTTGTGGGCTCTGTTGTAGGCTCCTCTTTCTGTGCTTATCCTGTAAATCTCATTGTTCTTCAGGACTCTGTCCTAGGCCTGCTGCGCTTTCCACTGTATGTACTTTTCCTGGATGATTTCATCCGTTCCCCGTGGCTTTAATTTCCAACTATATCCCTATTTGCGGCCTCTCACTTCAATTTCAGTTCCAAATATCCAACTGCCTCAATGCCTGAATCCATGTGAAAGTCTCACAGTCACCTCAAAAGCAATATGTCCAAAACAGAACTGATTGTCCTCCCACCACCTGCTCCTATCGTGTTTTCGGACTCAAAAACGGCATTCCTCATTCATCCTGTTTCCTGAGCCACATACCTAGAAGTCATCTTTGACACATCCCTTTGACATCATCCATGACACATCTAATCAATCACCAAGTTCTACTTATTCTATCCCCTAGTATCTCTGGGATTCAACTACTTCTTTCTGTTTTCACTACCACCCTCATTCAGGCCACTGCCCTCTCTCCCAGGAAGATTAGGGCAACCGTACAATCTTTTTCCTACCCTACAGCCATGTTCCATTCTAATGTATTCCTCATCCTGGACTCAGTGATTTTTCTAAAAATACCAGTCTGACCATGCTGCAGTAGCCCTGCTAAAAACCTTTCAAGGGAGCAGATGTGGCTCAAGCGGTTGAGTGCCTGCTTCCCACACGGTAAGTCCTGGGTTTGGTTGCCTATGCCTTCTAAAAACAAACACACAACAAGCAAACAAACGAAAATACCAACTCAGGGTTGCTGATGTGGTTCAGTGGTTGAGCATGGCTTCCCACACACATGGTCCTGGGTTCGGCCCTGGTACTTAAAAAACAAAACAAAACAAAACAAAACAAAACAAAACAAACAAAAAACCCTTTCAATAGTTTCCCACGTCCTCAAGATAAAGTCCAAATTTCTTAATTTGGCCTATAAGCTGGGGTGAAAGTCAAGATATTTTTATAATTGGTAAGGCACAAGCACTGACCCCAATTAGAAAAGATGTCAGCTGATTCACCTGATCAGTATGTGAATAATGGTTTACCTTTAGAGCCCCATGCTACTGTCCTCTGCAGTCTCATCTAGGGCTTCTCTTCCCCTGAAGTCACACTGACTTTGTTTGGGTTTCCAGAACACACCATCAAAAATGCAGTTTCCTTTGAAACACTTTTTTCTACAGCCCCACCATCACCCCCACTGCATCACCCCCTCACTCCGGCAGAGGTACACCCAGGGGGACTGCTCTATCCAGATAAAGATAGCAGAAGGAGCATCTGTTGAGGGAGCCTAATCTGGATCACGGATACCTTCCACTTAGGCACAAGAACATAGAGCCCCAACAGAGTCAGCAAACTTCCAGAATTAGGGTTTGATTTTTTATGAGGACAGGGAAGCGAAGGGATGGGGGGTGGGGGTGGGGGGACAACGACTCTTTCTTTAGGCCCCTGCTAAAAGTGTATCTCTCTAGCTGACTGAAATATAAATAACCTTTCCCACCTCCTCTGGACCTCTTGACCCTAGGGTTAAGTCTAGGAGGATGGTATTGGGGAATTCAGCAGTAGCTGTGATTTCTCATGTTAAAAGTCCAGTTTTCCAGGAAAGTGGAGCTTTATCAGTTCTAATGATTCAGTATTCTTTGTGAGCAATTGTGCCATAAGTGGGCTCATAGGGGCATACATTTCAGAGTTGGCAGAGATCTTTGTTTTCCAGATGACAAAAGAGAGGGCCAGAGAGGTTTGGTTAACTGCCCAGGGCCAGCCAATTAACTGGTGAAAGTGTGGGCCAGAACAAAGCCTCTAAACTTTCCTAAACCAACTGAAGGGTTTACAAGTCAAGGCAGTTCATATTTGGGTTTCTCAGGTTTGCCTGATCATAACTGGTCAACTTCAAAGAACTTTAAAGAACTTTTCTGGCCAACTGCTTCCAGCTCAGTTTCTGCTTGGGTTTCCAGTTGGTTGGCTTCTAAACAAAAACTCCTTGGGTTTGCTTTACCAATTCTCATCTCTACATGATTGGACAAAGTGAGGATTGTCATTGACAGCCAGCTTCATCAGGCATACTCTTCTATGGATAACAAAGTAAAACAAGGGACTTTTCAACTTTAGAGATGTTTTAGTTCCCTAGGTCTCAAAGTAAATACCAGGAAATGAGTTGGGTTAAAAAAGGATGGAATTTATTTGTTCACCAATGCAGCTGGGAAAATGTCCAAATTAAGGCATCATTAAGGTGATGCTTTCTTCCTGAAGACTGGCTGATAGGTGATCTTTGGCTTCTCTGCCACATGACAAGGCACATGGGGGTATCTGATAGTCTCTCCCTTCTCTTAAAGGTTTCCTTGCTTTCAGTTCCTTCCTTCCATGGTTTTCTCTCTTCTCTTACATCTGTTTATAAAGGACTCCAGTAATAGGATTAAGACCCATCCTTGGGGGGGGTGGATGTGGCTCAAATGGTTGGGCGTCTGTCTGCCATACGGAGGGACCTGGGTTCGATCCCCGGGACCTCCCGGTAAAATAAAAAAATATATATATAGAAGGCGCATGGGCTGCCAGGCTCTGTGTGCCAGTGAGCCGCCAGGCCCTGGGAGCCATGCAGCAAGATGACGACATAACCGGAGAGAGACGCAGGGGAGAGACAAGACGAGATGCTCTGAAAGCTCTGAAAACCAGGAACCGAGGTGGCACAGGTAGCAGAACACCTCTCTCCTACTTTGGAGGTCTCCAGGATTGAATCCTGGTGAAGACTGGAGGAGGAGGATGAGAAGAGATGGCAGGACACAGATACAGAGAATTGCCCAGCGAATGGACACAAAACAGCAAATAGGAAAGGGGGAGGTTTAAAATGGATAAAGTAAATAAATAAATCTTTAAAAAAAAAAAAAAAAAAAAAAAGACCCATCCTTGGGCATGTCACACCTTAACTGAAGTAGACGCATCAAAAGGTCCACAGAAATGGATTAATTTTAAGAACATGTTTTTCTGGGGATACACATACAGCTCCAAACCACCACAAGAGGTTTCTTTCTTTCTTTCTTTTTTTTTGACTGGAGAGTTTAATCCATTTACATGTAACTATTGGTAATGTAGGTCTTCTGCTCTTTTGCTTTTTGGTTTTTGTAAGTCTTATACCTTTTTTTGGTCCTTCAATTCTTCCATTAGTGCCTGTTTTCCATTTAGTTGAACTTATGTAAGGAACTAGTTAGAATCTCTTCTCTTTTCCTTCAGTGCATATTTTTCAGATATTTTCTTTGTGGTTATGACAGAGATTAAACTTAACATCCTTCTGAGCACTGAACACCAGAGAATTTCCTGAGCCGAATTCTACCCGGCCCTGTCTTGCTTAGGGAAGACTAGGTTCCTGGAGAGAAGTGTGGGGCGATAGCTTGGTAGAATTTGAAATTTAGCATTCGTCCGTGAGGTGCTGCCAGGTGCCCCTAAGTTCAGCAATTCTGGGTGGCAATTTCTCCCGCACAAGTCAGATATATGAAATTTGGGTTTGACCCGCACTTCAACTCCGAAGTTGGAGGTCCTAGGGCACCTGAGTCTTTTCAGTTTTTGCCAATATTTGGGTTTTAGGTGAGACTCTGGTCGCCATCTTGATAGCAAATGCTAGCCAAGCCGCCACTGGCGTCGCACGGTAACCACGGATACACCCATACTAGAGGCCATTAGCCGCTTTTCCCTATTTGGCTGCTAGCTGTCTGGACTTGGCTTGCGGGCAAAATCAATCCTGCCGCAGTGAACAGCAGAAATTAGGGTTCCCTACGTGGCCTCGCTTTTTGCTGCGGGAAGCTCGAAAACTACAAATCCCCTGAGCCACAGGGCTCACGCATGCGCACAGAGCAGCTCCCCCCTCCGCCCCTCTGCCGGTGCCTGAGCGGTAAGAGAGGGCGGGGGAAGGAAGAGGGGGCGGGATCCGGGCGCTGCGTTGGCTGCGGCCTGGCACCAAGGGGGCGGCCCCGGCTGAGAGCAGACCCAGCAGCCCCCGGAGATTATGGACCCGGCCGAGGCGGTGCTGCAGGAGAAAGCGCTCAAGTTTATGGTGAGGAGGCGGTGCAGGCCGGGGAGCGGTGGAGGCGGAGGCGTTGGTGGCGTCGCTGGGGCTCGGACCTGGGCCACCCGCTGTCGGGGGGCGGGAACTCCGGGACCCTGGGCCCAGGCCGGCGGCGGGGGCAGCTGGAGGGACCGGACAGGAGCTCCGGGGAGGCGGGAAAGCGGGGGGTGGGAGTGGGGGTGGTTTGCGGAGCAGACCTAGGGGTGGGGGCAGCAGTTCCGCCATCTTGTGGATGAGAGGCCAAGTGACAGCGGGAGCTTAATCGGGGAGGGGTCTCCAGGCCGCGCGCGGGGCCCTGGAGGGAAAGGGACGTGGGGACAGTTACTGAAGAGCGGAGGAAGCTCGGAGGAGAGACGCTGCGAGGCTGCTGACAGGGCCTTCTTGGTGTCAGGGGCACGGATAAGGCCCGGGAGAGAAGGTATATCAAGAGTGGGGAAGAGGAGCGCTGGATGGTGGGAGGACAGATATAGGGGGGTAGGTGGGAAACAGGCAGAGATGGATGCAGATGAATCTAAGGGTGGAGGCGGGAAACCAGGGCTGGTGGAAGGCTTGTAGATTTGTAGAATGGAGAGGGAGATAGCATTTGCCTTGAGGTTGGAATACCAGTTTAACCAAACTAATGTTGACAAACTCTGGAAAGAAAGAGGCCTTACTTAGAAAGATAAGGATGGAGAAGGGCCCTAGGACTGTGGTGATAGTCCCTGGGGGAGGAGGGAGGTTTTGACTTCGGGCCATATTAGTAAACATGAGGTGATGAAAAGCAAGAGGCTGATTTGTCAGGAAAACAGGGGTATAGGAGATTGGGGGGCAAAATTAATATCTAATAAGGTAAAACAAAACTTAGAGCTATATTGTGGAGGTAGTGAAATGTGGGGACCAGGGCTGTATCCTGTTCTGGGAATGGAAAGGCCATGTAGATTAGAATCTCAAAGACCTAAGAAGTGATGAGATCAGTGCATGGATTGGATTTTGTGGGTGTGTTTAAACCCCTTGGTTTAGAGACAAATTCTTTTACTTTGTATCATGCTTTTCTTGTACTATGCTTATGTTTGGGAAACTTGTGTAGTCTGATATTTGATGCTTTTGATCTGATGCTTCTTGTATATCCTAGGTGTAAAACCAGACTTTGTGGTTACAGCTAAAGAATGATGGGATACATAGATTTCTAACTTAACAGGTGGCCTTAGGGCTATTGGTATTATTTGCAGTAAAGTCTTATTTTTTCAAGAGTAATTGTAACCTGTCACTCCAAACCTTCTTCGTTAGATCCTGTTTTGTGCCTTTGCCTGAAATACCATAACAACTTCAAGTCTAAATAAACATGGATACTAACCTAATTGAATTTAGACTTTAAATTGCCCCACTTACAAGAACACTTTTCAAGAGATGGTCAAATTTACTAAGACTTTATTTGTTTTCTTTTAGTGCTTTCAGAAACACCCAATTAAAGTTTGAGTGTATCAAAAACAAAATTACATTAAAGCTGAACAAAGTTCTTGAATTTCTGCCCAATGTTGAAGAGAAACTTGAGTTTTTTTTTGGACTTTAGAAGGTAGAGGAAGTTGTTTTATCTCTACACCCAACTTCTAGATTTATTTTCAGTCAGAAAAGTGGCAAATGCTTATTTTTGTTTTCCTGCATAGAGGGTTCACTCTTAGTCCTGACACTTTTGTCAGATTTATGGAATAATGTGGTTTATAGATCATAAAGAGACATTATGATATCATCTTTTTAACTCCCCATTAGACCTTGGCCTATGAACATTCTCAACTACTTGATCTCTGCTTTGTACCAGTGAGATATTTTTCCATAATGGCCTCCTGATTTAATTAAATTGGACCTGGAGATGGCCATGTAGTAGTTCACAGCTTTTGGGGTACCACACATTATTAAATGTTGAGTCAGTTTCCATAGGGAGAAGACAATTTTTCTTTAATTTTAGTTATTTTCATTTTTGACCTTAGCTGTTATTGTGGTTGTTGTTTGGGAAAAGGCCAACTTGAAGAGGGTCACCAAGAATGACACCTTAATAACTGAAGCAGAGAACGGAGAGCCAGAGATTTGGTATTCTCTTTCAGCTCACTAACAGTCTTACTATGAATCTGAGTAAGTCACAACTTCCCTTTGGTCCCACTTACCCTGCTATAACATGCCTGTTTATTCAGAATGAATTTTGAGATAGGAAGATGTTTTATTTGAGCTTGTACCAAGTAATTAACGCATAGTACATATGGAAGGGCTAACCTTTTAATCAAATTGAAGTTTTTGTATAGTATCTGGCTTTGTTCTGGCCTTTATCCTTTCCCTCACTTGTGAATTGCTTATGACAACTTTTGTGCGGATGCCTTGGTTTCTATAGTTTAGAAAAATGTAAAATTTGTTTAAAATGCCAACATGAAATGGATATTCTCTTTGACGAATTTTATTCATGCACATTAATGTAGTGCTTTGATTAGGAATTTTACAATAAAACCTTATTAATGAGATTGCTAATTCACAATGGACCATTTAACTCACACATGGTCTAGACTTAAAGCTTACCCTTGGCTACTTGTGAAAAATAGTTGAAGCGGACTATTTAACATCTAAAAACAAATCATATTAAAGTAGTAGTTTGTATTAAATAACCCATATACTAAATAACTCACATACTAAAAACAAATCATATTAAAGCAGTAGTTTTCATTAAATAACCCATACACTAAAGTACTCTCATTCAACATTAGCAGGTCCTCAAGGACCTTTACTATTGTAACCTTGGTTAATAAAAACATAATACCTCAGAAAAGGTAAATGGGAACTGGAAGAGGACCTGCGAAGAGAATCTAAAATTTTTGCAAGGATGAGGCATACACACACACATATATTTAAGGTGGGGGAGTGGAAAGATAAGCTGAGGGATGAATTTATTTGAAGTTTATTTGAAAAAGTGAAGAGTATGCATATAGTCATGTCCAACCAGTCCCCAGAATCTTAGAAGTAGGAAAACACTTGAAAACTTGGAAAAAAATAATTTGGTTTTTAAAATAGAGTTGGTAGATAACTGAAACAGTATAAACACTACCTATTGTTGCATAACAAACCACCCCCAAACTTAGTAGTGTAAAAACCCTCTTTATTTTCTTCAATTCTGTGGTTGACTGGTAATTTTTCTGTTTCACTTTGTGTTAGCTGGGGTGCTAGCATGGTTGGAATGCTCAAAATGGCCATACTCATATGGCAGGCTACTAGCTGAGAGTTCAGCTAAAGCTAATGGCCTTCAGTTCTTCTCTGTGTGGGCCTCTCTCCATGTGGCTTCTTGGATTTCCTTAAAGCATGGTGGCTAGATTCTAAGAAGGTATGTTCCAGGAGAGAGGAAGAAGAAGCTGCCAGTTCTCTTAAATCCTGGGTTTGGAAGATCCAGAAAGGCACTATTTATCAAAGCCAATCGAAGCTAGTCCGGAGTCAGAGTGAGGGGAAATAACATCTCCTTGTTGATGTGAAGTGTGGCATGCCACAAATAGAGAGGGGGGAATTGTGGGGGGCCATCTTCTGAATCTGGCTACCATATATATTATTCTAGTTGGATATTCAGGCTAAAAATACACATAGAATTAGCCAAGTATGTAGGTAGTAACACTAGGAATTCTTGGGAGGTTTCTCTTTTTTGAGGTTAACTTCTAAAAGAATTAACAAGATCTCCTGCATGACTTGCGTTCATTATGTCACTGTAGACATTATATTGTGATGAGTTAGTATGATTCAGAGACTTTTCTTGTGCCCTTAAGAAGCATATATATTTAAAAACAATAAATTGTATTTTAAAAAAATTCAGATTTTTCATTGTTAATAGATTTCTTTAAATCTGTGAGATTGAGTAATGACTGGTTGGATGGACATTTGGAACTAGTTCTTAGTTTACTGTTTTCAGAGTTTCTATGTATCCCTTACCTCTTTGCAACTTAAATTATTTTTCAAATTAATTTCTTTTCACACTGTTTCTTTTCTGGGTACTTACGTAGGTATTGGGGTATGAAATAACAAATTAGTGATAATCCTTTTTGCTAATTTTCTTGATTTGTATTTGTAATAGATGCATATAATAAATTATTAGAAGTGAATTATTAGATATTGGAGTAAAAAGTCTACTTCGAATAGTTCTCAGGAAAAAAATTTTTTTTAATGATTTATTTTATTTATTTCTCCCTCCCCTTGTTGTTTGCACCTGCTGTCTGCTGTCTGTGTCTGTTCGTTGTGTGCTCTCTGTGTCTGCTCGACTTCTTTTTAGGAGGCATCAGAAACTGAATTCGGGACCTCCCATGGAGGTGCCCAATTGCTTGAGCCACCCCTGCTCCCTGCTTGTTGTGTCTCTCATTTTGTTTCCTTGTTGTGTCTCCACATTGCATCAGCTTGCCGTCTTGCTTGTCTTCTTTAGGAGGCACCAGGAACCAAACCCAGGACCTCCCATGTGGTAGGCAGGTGCCCAACTGCTTGAGCCACATCTGCTTCCCATCTCAGAAATTTTTTATTGTTAAATTAGAAACCAAACTTTCAAAAGCATCCACTTGTTATTCTATATTTTTTGTTGTTTAAAAACTGAAAGAAAGGAAGCAGATAAGAATTGTTTTCCCTTCATAGAGGGAGACAGGACACTATGCAATATCTTGATCATATACAGAGTAAATTATTTTATGGTAAATGGCATTACCACACAAAAAAATAAAATAAAAGAAGAGAACTGCCTCTTTCCTTATTAAACCAATCCTAGCATCCTAAAATAGTGGAGGGGGAGAAAAATCTCCACATGGGAACAGTCACCTGGATCTTACAGCTTCAACCAGAATTCCCGATATTCATCTTGTACTTGGGGAATTGTTGGATAATTACAACCAGACTTAGGTACTGTTCCCTTTAGTTTCCCAAAGCTTATTTTAGACATTTTATGGAAGAGTCAGAGAAAACAAAAGTGAAATAAGTACTGATGTTCTTTGGGACAGTACCATCTTAACTCCTAGATTGCCTTAATATGTGATCAGGGTGGGGAGTGGGAAGCAAGGGAGCACAGAGTTGGGAAAAAAATTCCTGCCTGCCTAAGATGAGTACTTTGAATTGGAATTTCCTTCTGAGATCTTGCTCCTTCCTGGGAGTTGGCTCTCTCTTCAGGGTATACTTGCCTTTCTACTCCCAAGCTTGTGCTTGATATGATGCTGTGTTAATAACAGGATAACAAGAGTAGAAGTGGGAGAGTTGTGTTGTGTGTGTGTGTTTTGTTTTTATTTATTTATTTATTTATTTTATTTATTTATTTATTTTTAAGATTTTATTTATTTATTCATTTATCCCCCCCTTGCTGCTTGTGCTCGCTGGGTCAGCTAACCACGCCGTGCGGGCGGGCTTGCCTTCACCAGGAGGCCCCAGGAACCGAACCCGGGGCCTCCCATATGGTAAACGGGAGCCCTACTGATTGAGCCACAGCCGCTTCCCTTGTTTTTTTTAGAAGGTACCAATGATTTAACCCAGGCCCTCGTACATGGGAAGCAGGCACTCAAACCCCTGAGTTATACCTGCTTTCCCCCCTGCTTTATTTTTGGGGTACCAGGGCCGGGAATTGAACCTGGGACTTTGTATGTGGGAAGCCGGCACTCAATTACTGAGCTACATTGGCTCCCCTGAGCTGGTTTTTTGGTTTATTTGCTTGTTGTTTTTGTTGGTTTGTTTTTAGGAGGTACCAGGAAACAAACTGGGGACCTCCAGTATGGGAAGCAGGCGCTCAACTGCTTGAGCCACATCCTCTCCCCTCCCCCCCTTTAAAAAATATAGTCAGCCATGAATAGCTAACAGCTATCATTTATGTAGAGTTTCTATATGTTGTTCTAAATGCACTATTAATTTCTTTACATATGTTAGTTCATTTAATCCTCCCAATAATCCTCTGAGATTGAATACTATTATTACCTCCATTTTTCACATAAGGAAACTGATTTTGGAGAGGTTAAGTAACTTGTACATAGTCACTCTGTTAGCAAGGACTTTGAATTCAAACCCAGGCAGTCTGATTCCAGAGCCTCACTTATTCTATATATCATCCTTGAAAAGCAAAGAAATTTTGAGTGGAACTTGATGGCATATTTCCATTGCTATTCAGACGGTGGAGGATGGAGGTGTTACAGTCCAAACTTATATAAGATTTCCTGATCATTTGAATTACTGAGGAAATGCAGTAAGGCTTTACAGTTAGTTGTCACAGTGTCATTTTATCAGTTAACTATTCCTTTCTAGTTAAGAACTGTAACATCAATGGCATACAGTGATAGGTATTTATTCTCATGAATTTGTGGCTGATGTTGATTGGGCTGAGGTAGATGATTCTGGACTTGGCTGCTCACTCAGTACTGTTCCACATGTCTTTATTCTGGAGCTGGGACTGAAAAGGCAGTGATTTCCCAGGCAAATCTCTTTTCGTGGCCAGGCAAAGGCACAAGAGCAAGCCCAGTTTTTCAAGTACCTTTTAATCATTGGTTGTATCATATATGCTAATATTCCATTAGCCAAAACAAGACACATGGTCAAGCCCAAAGTCAAAGTCACCCCTCAGAGTGGGTGGGAGAGGGAGTGCATATTTCTGAACAATCATCTACTAAGTTGACTTACAGAAGAATGGTATATTGCTTATTATGACAGTTGCCTTCCATTGCTGGCAGTTTCCTGACTACTACTTTCCCATATTGGTTACTGAACATCACCTGTTGCTTGGAAAGTCCCAGAATCAAAATTTAATACAGCAGATATAATCTTTTCATCATGTTATATTAAAAAAAAAAAAAGCATGAAGGAATAATTAGAATCTTTTTTTTTTTTTTTTTTTAAGATTTTATTTATTCATTTATCCCCGCCCCCCCTTGCTGCTTGTGCTCGCTGTGTCCATTTGCTGTGCGTTTTTCTGTGTCTGCTTGTCTCCCCTTGTTGGGTTGTCCTGCTGCGTCAGCTCACTGCACCACGTGGCCTGGCTTGCCTTCACCAGGAGGCCCCGGAAACCAAACCTGGGGCCTTCCATATGGTAAACGGGAGCCCTATCGATTGAGCCACATCTGCTTCCCGAATAATTAGAATCTTGACTTTATTTCACAGTTATGCTCCAAGAAGTTCATCAGTATCACAATGTTACTCCTTAATTATTGGGACAGGCAAGGCTGGTGTTAGTCCAGTGGTATTTGTAACATAATTTGAACTTTATCTGATCAAGATCATATATAATGCCCTGACAACTTCCTTGGTAACTGGTTTTTAGTTCTCCAATCCCTTTTGTTCCTCTAAGTTTAAGGTTACAAAGGTCTGGTGCTGATAATTTTAGATGTCTGGGAAACTTTAAGGTTTTAGTGTTAACATTATCAGAAGTCATGGAGAGGAGTGGATGTGGCTCAAGCGTTTGAGCTCTTGCCTCCCACATGGGAGGTCCCGGGTTTGGTTCCTGGTGCCTCCTGAAAAAACAAAAATGAATAACAAGTAAAATAAATGAAAAAACCAACTCAGGGAAGCTGTTGTGGCTCAGTGGTTGAGCGCCACATATGAGGTCCCAGGTTTAATCCCCAGCTCTTGGTACCTCAAGAAAAAAAAAAAAAACTCTTGGAGACTACATCGAGAAATTGTAGCACAGATGCAAAAAACCTTGCACTTAGGAAGTGCTGTACCACGCTATTATTGTGGTTATTTGTGAATTGTTGGATTATGGGTGATATTAAAATTTTTTTAATGGTTTTCTGAAAATTTACTAGTAAACACACAAAAAAGAAAGCATTGCCTAGGTGATTTTTTTCTTTTCTTTATATTCTTTAGGTTTTTCCATATTTTTTACAGTGATTATGTATTGTTTTTAATCAGAAAAATTAAAATTTAGTATATTGAGTGTATATATTTATTTTATTTTGAGTGTGTATATTTATAAAACAAATGTCCAAAAAGAAGACTTGCACTTAATCGTTGTCTACAGTGTAACAAGTGCACTGGCCAGTAGATTGACAGTGGCTGCTTGAACAGACACCTTGCTCTGAGTTCCAGTTTTCTTAACTGTAAAATAGGCTATTTTAGTCTTACCTGCTTAAAAATATCTTTTTCTTTCAGTTCTTTGTAAATTGTAAATTTCCATGTATAAGTAAGTATTATTTGCTAATTTACACCATAAAACTCATATATATCTGGGGTTTTCATAGGAAATTTAGGACTCTGTGTTCCTAAATTGTGCTGGAGCATCACATTTTCCTGTTAAATAGTGCATAGCAATGAAGTCTAGGGAAAAAAAAATTAGTGGGTTGACAGACTGAAAGCAGGGCTTGGTAGTTGGCATACAACTTAATAAAAAATTTGAGCATAAACTGAATGCAAAGCATTTTGATACATGGGGTGGGGGTTGGGAGAAAGAAGAGGGTGAAGATACAAAATTGAATAAAATTTTTCTCCTTTAGAACTTCACAATCTAATGAGGAGATAGGCATTTATAAATATCTCTTAAGGCATACTTTGGTAAGTGCTAAGAGAGGTACAAAGTGCTATGGATATTAAGGGAGGGAAGATGAGTTCAACCTGGAGAGATCTTTGGACACTTTACAGAAGAAGAAAGCTTTGTGTTGGACCTTGAAGGATAGATAGATTTTGACAGACTTATATCTGCTACTATGAATAGTGCTGTTATGAAGAATCTTATGCATATCTTTTCCTGAACTTATGTACAGGAGTAGAATTGCGGAGTCTTAGGGTATGACTTTAGTCAATACTATGAAACTGTTTTCCAGTTTATACTTCCACTTGCAGTGTATGGGAGTTCCAGTTTGTTGGGCATCTTTGCAACATTAGCCATTCTGCTGGGTGAATGGTAGTATCTCACTGTTTTAATTTGCATTTCCTTAATGACTACTATAATTGAACACCTCATGTTTGATGGCTGTTTGGATATCCTCTTTTGTGAAGTGTCTATTCAAGTCTTGGCCATTTTTTTTTTTTCTTTTGGATCGTGTACCATTTTCCTAATTGATTAGTTCCTTATATATTCTGAAAAATATGAACCCATCACCACTTATATGGTATCTTTGATGAGCAGATGTTTGTTTTTTGATATGTTTTCAGACTTTTTTTTTTTTTTACTTTAATATCTTTTAATAACGGATAGAATGATAGAAGATCAACCTGGAATTAGATAATTAAAAAACATTACTATATACCAACTAGACCTAACAGCTATCTATAGAAGACTGTACCCAACAAGAGAATATACATTAATCTCAAGCACACATAGAACATTCTTCAGGAAAGACCATATACTAGGCTGCAAAAACACATACCAATAAATTTAAAAGTATAGAAATACTACAAAGCATGAACTCTGCCCACAATGGAATAAAGTTAGAAATTAATAACGGGAAAATTGGGGAACCCTACAATAATGGAGAAATTTAAACAACACACGCCTAAATAACCAATGGGGTCAAAGAAGAAATCAAAAGGGAAATAATAATGATTGAAGTGGGGGACGGATGTGGCTCAAACGGTTGGGCGTCCATCTCCCATATGGAGGGATCTGGGTTCGATCCCCGGGACCTCCCGGTAAAATAAAATAAATAAATAAAGTTAAAAAAAAAAAAAATGCTTGAAGTGATGAACACACAACTATGTGATTATACCACACACCACTGATTGTACACCTAGGATAAACTGCATGCTTTTTTATCCCCAAAATTGATTTTATTGATACATATTAATAAGTCATACAGTTCATCCAAAGTGCACAATCACCGGTATATGGTATAACCACATAGCCGTGCAATCAACACTTCAATCATTAGAAGGTCATATTTCAATACTACTACTACTAATAGACAAAAAACAGACAAATAATAAACTTCTTCACCCCTCAATTTTTATGTTTACCCTACTGTACATAGCTGCTATTTCTGGCTCTTGCACAATTATTTATTTATTCAGCAATTTTATTGAGAAATATTCACATACTATATGAGCTATCTAAAGTATATAATCAGGGGGGCGGATGTGGCTCAACTGGTTGGGCGTCCGTCTCCCATATGGAGGGACCCGGGTTCGATCCTTGGGATCTCCCGGTAAAAAAAAAAAAAAAAATATGTTAAAAAAAAATAAAATAAAATAAAGTATATAATCAGTGGCTTTTATTATAATCACGGTGTTGTGTATTCATCATCACAAAATTTTAGAATTATTTTATTACACCAAAGAGAAAAGTCTACACCCCTAAGCATGCCTTCTCTACCCCTATATAACCACTAATTACATTTCATCTTTATTAATTGATTTATATTTACATTTTATATAAATAGAATCATACAATATGTTACACAATATATTTGGTTCATAGTAATGCAGTCATACAGTATTTGTACTTTTTTTTTTTTTTTTAAGATTTTATTTATTTATTCATATATCCCCCCCTTGCTGCTTGTGCTCGCTGGGTCAGCTAACCACGCCGTGTGGGCGGGCTTGCCTTCACCAGGAGGACCCGGGAACCGAACCCGGGGCCTCCCATATGGTAAACGGGAGCCCTACTAATTGAGCCACAGCCGCTTTCCGTATTTGTACTTTTGTGTCTGGTTTCCTTCACTCAACATAATGTCCTCAAGGTTCATCCATGTTGTCATATGCTTACAACTTCATTCCTTCTTACTTTTGCATAGTATTCCATCGTGTGAATACACCACAGTTTGTTTACCCATTCATCAGTTAAGGGACACCTGGGCTGTTTCCAACTTTTGGCAATCATGAATAACGCCACTATGGACATCGGTGAGCAGATGTCTGTTTGTGTCACTGCTCTCAGTTCTCCTGGGTGTATACCCAGGAGTGGTATTGTAGGGTCACGTGGCAAGTCTATATTCAGCTTCTTTAGGAACTGTCAAACCATCCTCCACAGTGGCTGTACCATTCTGCACCAACAGTGAATAACTGTTCCTATCTCTCCACATCCTTTCCAACGGTTGTGGTTCTCTGTCTTTTTAATAGTGGCCATTCTGATAGGTATGAAATGATATCTCATTGTAGTTTTGATTTGCATTTCCCTCATCATTAGTGATGTTGAGCATTTTTTCATGTGTTTTTTTGCCATTTGTATTTCTTCTTCAGACAACTGTCTATTCAAGTCTTTTGCCCATTTTTTAATTGGGTCGTTTGTCTTTTTATTGTTGAGTTATAACATCTCTTTATATATCCTGCATATAGGTCTTGGATTTCTTTGGTTAGATTAATTCCTAGGTATTTGAGTCTTTGTGTTGCTATTGTAAATGGAATTTCCCCCCAATGTCCTCCTCAGATTGTTTGGTATTAGTGTACAAAAACATGACTGATTTTTGCGTGTTGATCTTGTATCCTGCCACTTTGCTGAACTCATTTATTAGCTCAAGAAGGTTTGTCGTAGACATTTCAGAATTTTCTAAACATATGATCATATCAATTTTTTAATTTAAGGGATTAGTAAATTTCAAAAGATTTTCTTTTACCTACACAGGGTTATTAGGACTAGCACTTTTTTTTTTTTCCCACATACCAATATCTTGAAAATAGTCACCACTAAACCATCATTTTATAAAAGAAAATCAATCTTAGATTTATAGAAAAGTTTCATGTACAGTTAAAATGACGTTCTTTCCTGAAGCATTTGAGATTAACTTGTTCCATCACCCCTAAAAACTTTAGAAACTTTAGTATGCATTTCCTACCAGCAAGGACATTCTTTTACATAACTATGATACAATCATCAAAATGAGTAAATTAATGTTGATACAGTACTTCTGTCTAATCCTCAGACCCATGCAAGAAATTTTGCCAGTTGTTTCAATAATGTTTTTTCCAGCAAAAGAATCCAGTAACTATACATTAAATTTAGATGTCTCTTTGGTCTCCTTCAAAATCTGAAACAGTTTCTTAGTCTTTGAGTTACATGATGATGGTACTCTTGGAGATTATAGGCCAGTTGATTTGTAGAATGCCCTCAATTTGGGTTTATCTGATGTTTCCTCCTGATTCCCTACTTGTTGAAAACATGAGTTCACACTGGCATCTTCAATTCCAGTTTGAAATCACAGGGTTCATTTAGTACTTTCCTTATTTCTAACTACCATTTCTGACAGTGAGAAATCTGGCTCTCATTATTCTCAACATATTTTCTTAATCAGTCATTGTACATGTGACCAGTTTTTCTTGTTGCTGCTGTCTCCCACCTGTACCATGTAGATGCCTTCCTCACCTTACTCAGGTTCTCAAACTCACATGAACACCCTCCTTACTTCTTCAGGCTCTGATAAGCCTGACTAGGTTGCTCTTCTACATATGTAGATACCTTTTCACTCCACTTGGACTCTAACACCCTGTGCCAGGCTGCCATGGCTGCAGTATTCCTGTGTGGATGCCTTCTTTATCCTCCTGGGTCTCTGACATCTCAACTAGGTCACTGCTAGGCATACCATCCCATTTCATGGAGACACCTATTTTGCTTGGCCCTAACTAATCTGAACACAGGTGCTTAGTTAAAATGTAGTATGGGGGAAGCGGATGTGGCTCATGTTATTGGGCTCCCGTTTACCATATAGGAGGGTCCAGGTTTCAATTCCCGGGGCCTCCTGGTGAAAAGCAAGCCGGCCCACATGGAGTGCTGGCCTATGCAGGAGTGCTGGCACAGCAAGATGACGTAACAAAAAGAGACACAGAAGAGAGACAGTAAGAGCTGCAGCAGACCAGGGAGCTGAGGTGGCGCAAGAGATTGAGCAGCCTCTCTCCACTCCAGAAGGTCCCAGGATAGGTTCCCGGTGCCGCCTAAAGAGAAGACAAGCAGACACAGAAGAATACACAGAGAACAGACGAGTGCAAAAACAATGGGGATGGGGGGAGGAGAAATATATAAATAAATCTTAAAAAAAAATGTAGTATGGTGTTTCAAATTTTTTTCTTCATGATTAGCACTTGTTCTGTTTAAGGAACCTTTGCTTATCACAGGATCGTGAAGATGTTCTTGCTCTCTTTTTTTAAAATATAAAAAAGCTTTAGGTCGTTTTCCCAGGGCGAGGCTTATCCATTGCACTCCAGATGTGCTGACCCCTGCTATTTCCCCAAATGCCAGAAACTCGACTACATAATTTGTGGTAGTGGGGGACTACGATTGTACTCTCCCCTTAAAAAAACTAAGAAAAGAAAAGAAAAAAGAAAGAAAAAAGCTTTATTGTTTTACCTTTCACATTTAGATCCACAACCCATCTGGAATTTTTTTTGTATAGTGTGAGGTAGAGGTCAGGATTCTTTTTTTTTTTTTTTTCCATATCCAACTGATCCAGCACCTTTTGTGAAAAAGATTGTTCTTTCCCATTGCATTGTAGGGTCGCTTTTGTCATATACTAGGTGCCTATGTGTGGGCCTGTTTCTGAGACTCTGTTCTGTTCCATTCATTGGTCTATCTATTCTTATGTGAATACCACACTTTCTTAATTACTATAGCTTTAAAACAATTCTTGATATCTGATAGTGTGTGCTTCTCAACTTTTTTTATCCCAAGATTGCATTTGCTATTCTTGGCCCTTTGCATTTCCATATAATAGAATCAGCTTGCATATTTCTACAAAACATCCTGCTATGTATTATTTTTATTGGTATTGCATTGACTCTATATTTAAGTTTGGGGAGAATGAGATCTTAACACGATTGTGTTTTAATTTTTTAAATTTTAAATTTTGAGATACTTTTATACAGGACTGTTACAAAAAAGCAAAACAAAACAAAATAAAAAAACTCCAAAAAACCCATACAGAGAACTCCAACATACTTGTGTCCCCTCCAGATATCCATTCCACCAATTTTAACATTTTGCCACATTTTCCATATCTGTCTGTCTGTCTGCCTATCAATCCATTTTCTGAACATTTCAGTGTAGGTTGTGTACAGCATGCGCTTCTTGAACACTTAATAATGCCATGTACATTTCCTAAGAACAAGTTTATTCACTTATATAATCACCTTAAGTGCAGTTATCAAGTTCAAGAAATTTAACATTGATATAAAGCTTACAGTCTATATTCCAATTTTTTGGTATGTCCCAATAATGTCCCTTTGAGCCTTTTGTCTTCCCTTTCTAGAGCCCATCCAGATTGTGTATTGCATTTAATTGTCATTAACTTTTTTCTTTTTAAAAGTTTATTTTTTTATAGCAGTGTTACGTTACTCAGTTTACAACTGCTTTAGTTAGCAGTTATATTCCCACCCACCCCCATTTTTTTTGGTTCAGTTATATTTAATTTTTAAAGCTCTGTCTTAATAGAAAAGAGCTGATAATAAATCATTAAAAATCTGCTTTTGGATATCCATGTTTAGGGAAAACCAGGCTATTATTTTTCTTAAATATGTTTTTAATTTTTTACTCCCTTATTTTTGTTAATTTCTCAATCTTTGGTATTTGGGACAATATCCACTCTACTTTAGGCTGTGAAGGGATGTAGATATTATTGGGCAAAGGAATGGAATTGTTTTGCTTGTAGTTGAAGATACTGCTTCTTTTGGGGTTGGGGCTAGTCCATCATCATCGCTTTGTTAGGTGTCCAGGGCAGGCCCGAAGAAGTGGAGAGTAGGAGCTGGCCACATGGCTGCTGGATTTCAGGGCTCCACTGGCATAGGAATAGTTGGAAGCATTTAAGTCTGAGAAATATACTTAACAAGTAAATTGAAAATTATTAGTTCAAAAAAAGAAGTAGAAAATCATGATTAGGGGATTTATATCTTAGTAGCTTTTTTTTTTTTTTTTTAAATGGGAAAATATGTACAACATAAACTTTCTCATCTTAACCACTCTAAAGCATACCATTCAATGGGATTGATCACATTCACAATATTGTAGTACCCTCAACCACCTTCCATTACTAAAACTTTCCCATCTCCCCAAACAGAAACCCTGTATCCTTTATTCATTAACTCCCCATTCCCCTTGATTCCTGGCAACCCTGTCTCTGTACGCTTGCATATTCTCTGATATTTTCTTTGCTGTTATCATGGGGCTTAAAGTTATCATTCTAATCTAACAATCTCATTTGCTTTGATACCAACTTAACTTCAAATAGTATACAAAAACTGTTCCTATACCCCTCCGTCCACCCTACCTTTATGTAGTGCTTGTCACACATTACATATTTATGAGTCCCCAGCTACTGACCTATCATTACATTTTATGCATCTGTCTTTTAGATCCTGTAGGAAGTAAGAAGGTACAAAAATATATAGTACTGGCATTTATATTTACCCATGTTGTTACCCTCACCAGAGATCTTTATTTCTTCATGTAGCTTTGATCTGTTATCTATTGTTCTTTTCCTTTCAACCTACAGAACTCCCTCAGCTTTTGTTTATTTGGAAATGTCTTAATCTCTCCTTCATTTTTGAGAGACAGTTTTGCTGTGTATAGAATTCTTGATTGGCAATTTTTTGCTTTCAGCACTTTATTTATTTATTTTTTTTTTTTAAAGATTTTATTTATTTATTCATTTATCCCCCCCTTGCTGCTTGTGCTCGCTGGGTCAGCCAACCACGCCGTGCGGGCGGGCTTGCCTTCACCAGGAGGCCCCGGGAACCGAACCCGGGGCCTCCCATATGGTAAACGGGAGCCCTACTGATTGAGCCACAGCCGCTTCCCATGCTTTCAGCACTTTAAACATGTTTTGCCTCCATGGTTTCCCATGAGAAATTAGCACTTAATTTTATTGAGTCGACCTCAATAAGTTGCTTCTCTCTTGTGGCTTTCAGAATTGTTTATCTTTGTCATTTGACAGTTTGATTATAAAATGTCATGGAGTAGGTCTATTTGGGTTTATCCGGTTTAGGGTTCATTCAGCTTCTAGAATATGTATATTCATGTCTTTTGCTAAATTTGGGATATTTCAGCCATTATTTTCTTTGAATATTCTCTCTATCCCTTTCTCTTTTCCTTCTAGGACCCGCAAAGTGTATATTTGGCTATGCTTGATGGTGTCTCACAAGTTCCTCTGTTCACCTTTTTTCATTTCTTCTTCTTTCTGTTCCTTAGACTGAATGATTTCAACTGTCTTATCTTCCAGGTTTCTGATTCTTTCTTCTGCCACCTCTAATCTGCTGTTGAACCTCTCTAGGAATTTTAAATTTCTGTTATTGTGGTCTTCACCCCTGTTTGTTACTTTTCATAACTTCCATGTGTTTCTGAAATTCTCTTTGTGTTCATCTGCCATTTTCCTGATTTCCTTTAGTTCTTTGTCCATATTTTCCTTTAGCTCTTTGATTATATTTAGGGCCATTTTTTAAAAGTTGTTTAAAATGTCCCAGGTCTGGTCCTCCTCATTGATGGTTTGTAATGCTTTAACCTTCTCCTTTGTGTGGGGCATTACTTCCTGTTTCTTTATGTTGTTTTTGTTTTTTGTTTTTTTAACTTTATTTTGTACATTTAATAATTGAAAATATAAACAATTAAAAACTAAAAAGTAAACACAGATGAATAAATATATACGTTTCTCAATTAAATGTACTGGATACATATAAAATTTTTTTTGAATCAAACAATATGTTACACAATATATTTGGTTCATAGTAACGCATTCATACAGTATTTGTCCTTTTGTGTCTGGCTTGCTTCACTCAACATAATGTTCTCCAGGTTCATCCATGTTGTCATATTGTTTACGACTTCATTACAAATAATTTACTTTTAGGGCCTAAGTGTTTGCAACTGGAGAAGTTGGTGACCTGTGGGAGTAGGAAAATAAGCAAGATATTTTACTTTATAAGTATAAAGTATGTCAAGCGCAGTATATCAGGTGGAAGAACAATATCAACATCCCCCCAATCAAAATAAATAAAACAAAAAACAAAAAAGACAAAAAAAAAAAAAATTCCCAAATGTGACCATTCTAGGTACTTTATTTTTATTATTATTATTATTATTTTTTTTTTTATTTTTTAAAGATTTTATTTATTTATTCATTTATCCTCCCCTTGCTGCTTGCGCTTGCCGGGTCAGCCAACCACGCCGTGCAGGCAGGCCTGCCCCCACCAGGAGGCCCCGGGAACCGAACCCGGGGCCTCCCATATGGTAAACGGGAGCCCCACTGATCGAGCCACAGCTGCTTCCCATTCTAGGTACTTTAAAGTCACATCCTAAAATTAAAAACAAACAAACAAACAAAAACAAACAAAAAACAATAAAAAATAAAGAAAGTCACACCCTAGCTAGTAGTTCTTCCTAGTAATATGAGGGGGTTGTGGATAGTTCTCAAGTTACTTTTATTGCTAAAATTCTTTGACTCTATCACATGTGTGGAAATAAATGACAACAAACTACTTCAACAGTTGTTTTATAGTGCTAGGGGTAGAAAAAATGAAGATTTTTGAGGAATCACTGAAGTGTTGCTTGCTTAACGCAACAAGGCATCACTGAATGGTAGGAAAATTTATAATGGAAGATTAGTCTCTTATACAGTTGCATAAACTGGAATTTGTTCTTTTGTACAAGGGCCTCAGACTGACCCCATGTGAGGGGCAAACAGCAACAGACTTTCTGGGGTGTAAGAAATTCTGTCTGAAGAGGTCTTTTTTTATCTCCATCCCTTGGATTGTAATCACCATCAGCCACAACATCTTTAAAATAGAGGCAGATGTAACTTGATACAGTGAAATGAAGTAAATGTTTGTAGACCATAGGATAAAGTCGTGGTGATATTTTTACAACAAAATTCTAGTACAAAATAATTCACAGACTCCCAAAGTTTATTGCCTAGGCTTGTCACCTCTCTTCCATTTTATTCTTTAAGCATATATTCATGCCTGCTGTGTGCACGTTTTTATGTCTCTTCTTTTCTTTTTTAAATTAGCATACAGTATTGTTGATTTTTTGGTATATAGTTCTAAGAATTTTAAAACATGTTTGGAATCATATACCTACCACCACAGTCAGGAAACTGAACAGTTCCATCACCCCAAAAGACTCCCCCATATTATCCCTTTGTAGTCATGCCCTCCTCTTACCTCTAACTTCTAGCAACCACTGATCTATTCTTCCTCGCCTTCGTTTTAACTTTTTGGGAATGTCACATATATAAATATAGAATCACATAGTATGTGACCTTTTGTGACTGACTTCTTTCACTCAAGGTAATGCTGTTGAGATAGTTTCATCCAAGTTGCTGTGTGTATTAGTAGTTCATTACTTTTTACTGCTGAGTAGTATTCCACTATATGGCTTGTACCATAATTTGTTTATCTGTTTACCTATTGGAGGACATTGGATTGTTTCTGGTTTTTATGTTTGTTTGTTTTTAATGTACCAGTGCCGGGGAGCGAACCTGGGGTTTTGTATGTGGGAAGCCGCCGCTCAACCACTGAGCTACACTGGCTTCCCCCAGTTGGTTTTTGTTTTGTTTTGTTTTGTTTTTAGGAGGTACCGGGGATCAAACCCATGGCCTCGTACGTGGAAGCTGCCAGTCAACCACTTGAGCTACATCCGCTCCCCTGTTTCTGGTTTTTATTTATTTATTTATTTATTTATTTATTTATTTATTTATTTATTATTTTTTAAATAGATTTTATTTATTTATTCATTTATCCCCCCCTTGCTGCTTGTGCTCGCTGGGTCAGCTAACCACGCCGTGCGGGTGGGCTTGCCTTCACCAGGAGGCCCCAGGAACCGAACCCGGGGCCTCCCATATGGTAAACGGAAGCCCTACTGATTGAGCCACAGCTGCTTCCCTGTTTCTGGTTTTTAAACACTTGTGTATAGATTTTGTGTGAACATAAATTTTCATTTCTGTAAGGTAAATACATAGGAGGAGATTGCCTGGTATTTGGTAAATGTATTTTTAACTTTATAAGAAACTACCAGGTAAATAATTGATATAGAGGAAAGAAAGACCTTCCCTTGAGTAATATATGTATTTGGGCCCCTTAAACTGCTTCTCCCTTCTTAAATGATATCAAGAAACATTTTGTATTTTAAGAAGCAAATCAGATGATTGCTAATTTAATGTTTAGTGTTTATTTTAGTTGGTTATTAGCTTGAGGTCAAATTTGTTTAATGAATATGGAAGAATTATTTTTTTTTACATTTTGAATGCCTTTTGTTGATCATTGGTATAGAACTCTCATTTTATGAAGCTAGAGCATAATTTCTTTGTTTTTAAATGACTGTTAAGGTTTGTAGTTAATGAATCTTTGTTTTGATCTTGTTAGTCATTCCAGTAGTTTGTTTGACTCTCTGTTCTCTGTTAGGAAATAGCCTCCTGATTATAACTTCTTTCCATGGGAAAATACAGTCCACACTGAAGTAGTTTCTAATAGTACATTGCCGCAGAAATAGAGACTATGAAATAATGACTCAAGTTTAGTGTTTGGTGTAATTTGGAAAAGGTGACTTAAGTAGAACAATGGTGTCTGTTATTGAAGTTTGCAGTTAATTATGATGACAATTTAGGAATCTTTCCTGACTTTAGGTTTTACATGATTTGAGTTAAAAACGGATAATTTAAAAATTAGTTAAATGAATTAATAAAAAAGAACCCTGCCTCATCAAATCATCCCACTAAAGGTTTTTCATACCTGCAGCCATATGCAGGCATGGCATTTGAAAATCAAAATGAATCTGCTTCAACTTTTATCAGAAAGTTTAAGAATAGCATCTCCTTTTATGCAGGTATGTGTCACTTTTAATTATATGGTAGTTTTCTGAATGATACCACATCAATTTCTTTGTTATATTCATAGGTGGCCATGTTTTTTTTTTTTTTTTTTTTTTTTTTTTTTTAATATATATATATTTTTTTACCGGGAGGTCCCGGGGATCGAACCCGGGTCCCTCCATATGGGAGACGGAGGCCCAACCAGTTGAGCCACATCCGACCCCATAGGTGGCCATGTTAAAAAGTATTTTTAAAGTATTCTTGATGTGTTTTAACTATCTTTTGGAAAAAATATTTATAATCTTTAAAAAATATTCAGGTTATAAAGTATTAGAAATAATGTTTGGACATGCTCTCTTTCAATGCATCTATAAAATATAAGAATTGATATTACAGGATCAACTGTGACTTTGATTTAAATATGTTATAAATTATACTACAAAAGCCTGCATAAGATACTGCTTTTTTTTTTTTTCCCCCCAAAGAAGCTCCTTCAAATGGTTCTGTTAAGTGTAGGAATGTTCTGATGATTATCTTTTTAATTAAAATGAGAAATCTTTGTTTAAAGTGGCATTCGTCTTTTACGGCCTGTTACAGTCTCTGTAACAATAATTTCTTAAGTCTGAACGTTTTATTTCCAGGAATCCATTTATATAAAACTATGTTTAGACTTAATTAAGGAACAATTCTTACAAAGCTTGTAAATAGTCAGGAAAAAGGGACCGAAAATAAAACTGACATTCGCATTTAACAAAATGATTGTTACAAGGTATGTAATAAGCTATAAAAATACAATAAAGCCCTTTTTATAAGAGTTCATATTTTTTGATCCTTGTTTTCAAAGGTATTTAAGAGAAATATCAGGACTCTGTGAAATGACATGTTTTGCTGAATGAACTAGTGATAACTTATTTTTTTTCTTTTATTTATTATATATTTTATTTTTGATAACTTCTTTTGTCTATGACTGACAATATAGGAGTTCTATGTTAGTATATTTTCTTTGAAATACCTTGTAATCAATTTTATCTTGGATGATAAAGTTTACATTGTCTGGTAGTGAAAACAAGATTTTCCTCTCATCCCAGTTATACTACTTTCTAGAAGTTATCAAGTTGCTTAATCTCTGTGGCTCATTTTTCTCATCTGGGAAGCAGGAATAATAACTACTCTTTCTACTTCAAAGACCGGTTTTGAGGACTAAGCAAAATTATAAGTAGTGAAAATATTTTGAAAATTATACCAGATGGTAAGCCAAGTTATTTATTTCTTAAAGATGAACTAGGTAAAATTACCTCTTTTAATTAACAAACTTCTCTCACTTGCCCACTCATGCAGACATGAACATCCTTTCTGCAGTGACATGTTACTGTCATTTCCTTGAATAACTATAAGTGATTGAAACAGCTTGGTATAGTGGAAATTACATAGGATTTGAAGCCAGAAGACCTGGTTTAAAATCCTGTCTTAAGTATTTGCTTTCCTATCTGACCTTGGATGGTGGTAGTAATCATAATAATAATAACAACAATAATAATAGTTGCAAACACAGCTCAGTATATACATACCATGCAGGACTTCTAGGCATTCTGCATATATTAACTCATTGATTCTCTGACCTTTGAGGTATTGTACTAGTATTATTACCTATGGAAACTTGAGTCACAGAGAGGTTAAGTTACTTCCCCAAGATCATATAGAGCTGGGAATCCAACTCAGTCTAGCTCCAAAGTGAGTGCTTTTAACCACTTAGATAAACTTAACCACCCTATTCTTCCATTTCCTCATCTCTGAAATGAAGATAATAACTGTTCTCTTTATCTTAACCTACAGAAAAATTGTGAGAAAAGCACTCTGATCACTCATACATATCCCTTGCCTGGATTGGCAGTTGTTAATCTTTTGCCACATTTGCTTTTTCTCTATTTAGCTATACTTTTCTTTCTAAACCATTTGAAAGTTGTAGACATCCTGATATTTCACCTCTAAATATTTCAACGTGTATTACCTAAGAACAAGGGCATTCTCTATCATAACCACGATACAAGATCTGCTTAGGAAGTTTAACGTTGGCAATATTTTCTTATTTAATATACAGTCCATATTCAGATTTCTCCAATTGTTCCAATAAGTTTCCTTTACAGCTTTTTGTTTTTTTAAATCCAGGATCTAATCACATGTCATATATGGCTTAGTCTCTTTAGTCTCCTTTAATTTAGAACAGTTCACTAGCTTTTCATTCAAGAAATTGACATTTTGAAGAGTCCAGACTTGTGTTACAGAATGTCCCTCATTTGGATTTATTGATTGTTTCTTCCATGATTATACTCAGGTTAAAAAATTTTGGCAGGAATATAATATATATTCTATCTTTTTTTTTTTTTTTTTTTTTTAACCGGGAGGTCCCGGGGATCGAACCTGGGTCCCTCCATATGGTAGACAGACGCCCAACCATTTGAGCCACATCCGTCCCCTATATTGTTTCTTTCTTGTTCATTACGTGAGAGGGTACATGATACTGGTTTGTTCCGTTATTGGTGATAATAAGTTTGATCATTTTATTAAGCTTGTATATTCAACAGATTTCTACATTGTAAAAGATACCTTTATTAATTAATAAGTGTTATGTGAAGTGAATGGAGACTGTGTGGATATCTTGTTCCCCAACATTGTTTCACACAATAGTTTTCGTATCCATTCATGATTCTTGCTGAATCATTTATCTATGGCAATGGTAAAATCAATCCATTATTTTTAGGCAGTTCTAAATCTTTTTTTTTTCTTTCTCTTTGACTTTTGAAATGGTCACTGTTTTCTTATTTTGGGAAAATGTTAAGTGTGGACTGTATCATAATTTTATTTTTGTTTTTGAACTAGACCAATGAAAATTCACTTTTTAAGTTATCCTTAAAAGTTACTTTGCAAGTTGTGTTCTTTATAATTTTTATCTTTAATAGAAAACCATTGAAGTGGTTTAAATAATTGGGTTAAATTTTTAAGGATTTGTGGTAGTAAAAAGTAAATCAGAATCACCTGGAGGGCTGCTTAAAACACGTATTGCTGGGATTCACCCCCAGAGTTTCTAAATTCAGTAGGCCTTGGGTGGCCTGATAATTTGCATTTCTAACTAGCTTCCAGGTGATGCTGCCGGTTCTGGGAACCACACTTTGAGAACCACTGTGGCTTCTTGTGGCCTTAATCTTGATATTTTGTTCATGACTATTTGGGCCATTTATATTCATTTGCTTTCTTTGGTAGATATGAAAGTAGTGTGGATATAATATGGTAGAATAAGTTGAAATTCATGTTAGTGGATTTTGATAACTGGAAGAACTGTGACAATTGGCTAAATTACTGAATAGGATCTTTATTATTCTGACTAATCCAAAACTGACTATATTGTTATGAAAATGGTTATAGACTATTTTTAAACTTGTCCTAGCATTTATGTTACTACTTGTTGAATTTTCTTTACTTGGCTCTATGAAACACTGATCCCTTAGTTCTCACTGAATTAGGTAACCATAGTGGTCAGTTTGGGCTTTCAGTACTTAACTGATCTCTGCATTCATTTTAGCAACTTGGATCTGTTAAGTCTATGCAGTTAGTAAAGCAAATGGCACGTTTTGTGTGTTACAGAGATATTTTCACTTCTACAGAATTTGACTTGTCTCCCCTTCCTCCTACTTTCCCCCATTAGAAATACTATAAACATCAGCGAGAATAGGATGACCTTAATATTTACTTCCCAGACTAAATCACAGCCTTGAAGCAGTTATTTGCTATCGAATAAAAAGTTTAATTTCACGCCCTGATTAGTGCTAGTACGTGCAGGTGGATATTTATTTTTTGCAGCTAAAGTGATCTGCCTTTGCAAATTACTTGCCAGTCAGCAGAGCTATAATTTCTTATGAGTATTTGGTGATAAATTATGGTTCTCATTATTAAGTTTTGTGTGTGTATATGTTTTTAAGTGCTTGTATTGATGAGGTGGGGGTGGGAATTAGTCACCAAATTTTGGCCATACAGCTTTTTTGAAAGGCTCAGGGATTGAGTTTGAACTAGCATCCCTAAACCAATTAATTACATAAAGCAGTAAGAAAGAGCAAGCTCTTGTTTTCAGTTGACTTGAAAATGTCATCAGGACCTAGAAAGAATGGTGCTTGGTGAAAAAGACCTAAGAGCAGATTCTGTCTTATTGGGAAACAGAATATATTGTAGTTAAAGTATGGGTGTTTAGAGAAACTTAAAAAATAGCGAGATAAACTGAGGGCAAGACACAGAATATTTTGAAGTTGGATGGTACCTTTACCTGAATATTTAATTGCTTATTGAAAGCTATGAAATTTACAATTTTTATATTTTAAAATGAGACTTTCATTGGATTTGGATTAAGAGTAAACACGAATTAGAAAGAAGCAGAATACTGTTTCCTTAATAAGTGGGTCAGATACTTTCTTATTTAAAATGTCACTAAATTTACCTGGGGTCATAGGCTTAAGAGTTGGGGCGGATCATCTCATTCAAATTTTCTTAACCTTTCTTTGACCATGGGCCTCACTAAAACTGTTGTATGCCACAGGATCCTTTTTCCAGACATGCATGTATGCACATTTTATGCACAATTTTAGTCAAAGGTCTGTGAATCCTATCCGTGGACCCTAAGTTAAAATCACTTATCTAGCTTTATTTTGTTGTTGTGGTTGTTGTTACATAATATATTTTAATTTAAAAACCTTTGTTGTTGATCATTTTTATTTCAGCATAACTGGTCATGACTATTTTAATAAGGGTATGACTGTAAGGTCTGAGCTTCATAAAATAACATTTTGAGAAGCTAATGAAATGTTGAGTATGTTGCTTGATAGTATAAGGAAAAAAATGGTACAGAAATGACTTGGCTAGTAGTTATCAAAAATCCTACTGGAACACCCTTTTCTTAATTTTCTCATTCCCTTAGCCACTCAGGCAAGCGGCCACAATTTATCCCTGTCTATGATGAAATAATTTTACTTGTCAGGGATATACGGGTAGATAAACTTAAATCCTTTGATTGCTGTCCTACTGATATTCCTAGGATATTTCTACTTTTATCAGTTTATTAAAGAAAATAGTATGACCAAGCAAATGCCCAGCAAGATATACTTTACATCTAGGAGCAATTGGAATCAACTCCTTTCTGTCAAGATCAACCTTAAACACTGTCAGCATGTTCAATTACTTATACTCTGTAGTTCTGGGAGACCTGGGAAACATCATCTCTTTTTCTTCATCCTCTTAAGGTGTCTACATTGGAAATAGTATCCATTTAGTTAGCTCATTCAAGAAACAGCAGTTCTTGATCATTTTAGATCAGCAGTACACTTTGGGCAAAAGATCTGGTTTGGATTTTATCTTAGGTATCCCACATGCCACTTGGAAAATACAGTTTTTATGAGGCATCAATAAAAAGTATCATGTCTCCTTCTTTTAAAAATGAGCAAACTGCTGAGACCCAAGGAAGTTATGTGACTTGTCCAAAATCAAAGTTGATGACAACCTGTATTACAGCCTATATTTCCCCACTCCAGTCCTAGTTGGTACCCTTTCCACTTCACTCTTCTTTTTTTGTTTTGTTTGTGTTGGATCTTATATTTCTTCCTTTGATAGGTGAATTGAGGGGTGTGTGTATGTGTGTTTAAGAAACTGGACTTGTTTAAGAAAGCCTTCTCTTCTCCAACGTCATGAAAATAGTCTCTTGTATTCTCTACTGAAAGCTTTATAGTTTTCCTTTTACGTTTATTAGTCTATCTAGAATTGATTTTTGTGTTTGGCATGAGGAAGGGACTTTTAATGGCCTCAGCATCATTTTTTTGGATGAATATATATTTTCCACTGATCTGTAGCACTACCTCCATCATATATCATGCATTGGTCTGTTTCTGGACTTGCTTTTCTGTTTTGTTCATGTATCAGTGCCATATTGTGTTTTCTCATGTAGCTTTATTATAAGACTTTTTTTTTTTTTTTTAAAGAGGTACTGGGGATTGATTGAACCCGGGACCTCATACATGCAAAATAGGCGCTCAACCACTGAGCTTCACCTGCTCCCCTAAAATAAGGCCTTGATATATGGTAGTTAAATTTACTTACCCTGTCATTTTTCTTCAAGGATGTCTTGACTATTTGTGGCTCTTTATACCTTCATAAAAATTTTACAGATAGTTGTCAAGTAAGGAAAAAAACCCCACAAAAACCCAACATCCTAAAGGCAAGCCAAATAATAAACCTCTTGTTATCCAAGTTAATTACTAATAGAAACCAATATATAGAGTTATTTAAAAAACATTTTATTTTTTGAATATGTAAAACATGTAACATAATCACAAAATTCAAAGAGTACAAAAGGATATATAGTAAAAAGTCTCTTAGCCATCTTCTAACCATTCAGTTTTCCCCCATAGAGACCAGAACTTTTTCTTGTTGCTTGCTTGCTTGCTTGATTTATTGATTTATTGATTTTGAGGTACCAGGAGTGGGGATTGAACACGGGACCTTGCCTGCTTTGCAGTACATATGAAGTCCTGGATTCAATCCCCAGTACCTCCTTAAAAAAAAAAAAAAAAAAAATCCTGCCACCCAACACAACATTTTAACTTTAATTTTGTTAAAAAAAAAAAAAAAAATTAAGGATGGCTATATCAAACACACTTTTCTTTCTACTTTTTCTTTTTCAAGTAGCTTCCAAACATATTTTAAGGGGGCTGATGTAGCTCAAATGGTTGGGCGTCCATCTCCCATATGGAGGGACCTGGGTTCAATCCCCAGGACCTCCTGGTAAAATTAAAAAAAAATAAAATTAAAAAAACAACAACACATATTTTAAGGGGTCACATCACTTTAAACAGATTAATTTTATACTTTTTAAAGGCTTGTGGGCATTTCAAATGTGTATTTTGATACTGGTGTGAAAAGATGTAAATATAAATGATTCTCTGTCATATTTAGACTTTTGATATTTTACATATTTTACTTTTGATAATTATAGTTTTTATAAGAATTTTCCCTAAGGAACTTTTCCTGAAACTAGTCTGTATATAATCAGGATTTCTTGATGTGGTATACAATCTGATTATCTTTTAAAACAACTTGTAGAGTCAAGAGGTTACTATTTATCCTATTTGGTAACTACATCTCCTGCTGTGATTCAAATATTACAACCCTTGAGGAGTTGCATTAGGCTTGGAAAATGGTGTAATTTGAATCATGTTTTTCGATAAGAAAAACAGTTCTCAAAAGAAATATTTTCAACTGGGAGAACTAAGTACTTTTTAAAATTTATTACTGTGGAATGCATAAAGTTTGCTCATCTTTGGAATTTACTAGCAAATGGAATTTATAGTACTAAAATGTAGTACTGTCTGCATATAAAATCCTTTGTTTTTTATTTCTTAGGTTGATCAGTTATCCCTGAGTCAGTTGTGATGAGAAATACCAAATGGAAATTTGCCTTTGTTTCTAAGCATAGTTTCAGCTTTCTAGTTCAGGCTTCACAAAGAGAAGTCCTCCTTTTTCATCAGATTAGTTGGAGCTGATCCAGACTCTTTACAAAAATGACAATGTTGATATGTGCCTTCATTTGCTAAATTTCTTTTTAATATAATTCCAGGTACCTTGCTATTGAGAACAACAGCTTACAAACTTGATGAAGTACCCCATCAGAAATAAATTTTGAGTACACAGCCCAAATATTTTTTATTTGTTAATTTACAAATTGTTTGCATATACAATTTTATTTTTCATTTTTAAAAAATTAGAGCAGTTGTAGGTTTACAGAAAACCCATGGAGAAAATACAAAGTTCTTATATCGCCACCCCCCCATACACATGGTTTTCCCTGTTATTAACATTTTGCTTTAGTGTGGTCCCTTTTATAATTGATGAAACAATATTATTATAATTATATTAGTTACTATAGTCCATAGTTTACATTAGGGGTTACTCTTTGTGTTGTACAGTTCTAAGGATTTAAAATTTTTTAAATTCTGGTAATGTATATACAACCTAAAATTTCCCCCTTAAAATTTTTTTAATTTAGTAACATATATACAACTTAAAATGTCCCTGAAAATTTAACCCTGAATTTTAACCACATTCAGATATTTAATTCAGTGATGTTAATGTCATTCACAGTGTTGTGCTACCATCACTGCCATCTATCACCAAAACTTTTCCATCACTCCAAACAAAAAACTCTGTACCAATTAAGCATTAACTCCCCATTCCATACCCAAACCCAGGCCCCTGGTAACCTGTATTCTAGTTTCTGACTCTTTGAATTTGCTTATTCTAATTCAGGGGTTCTTTTTTTTTTTTTACCGGGAGGTACCGGGGATCGAACCCTGGTCTCTCCATATGGTAGACAGACGCCGAACCTTTGAGCCACGTCTGTTTCCCAGATTTTATTTATTTATTCATTTATCCCCCCCTTGCTGCTTGTGCTCGCTGGGTCAGCTAACCACGCCGTGCGGGCGGGCTTGCCTTCACCAGGAGGCCCTGGGAACCGAACCCGGGGCCTCCCATATGGTAAACGGGAGCCCCACTGATTGAGCCACAGCCGCTTCCCCTAATTCAGGGGTTCTTAACCTTTTTTTTTTTTTTTTTTCCCCGTGGACCCCCTTTGCCAGTCAGGTGAAAACCACAGACCCCTTACTAAGTCCACACTATACTGTGTATTATTTAATACACACACCTGCACCAACACGTCCCCACAAGAACAATGGTTTTTAAAATTTTCAATTCAAGCTCACAGACCCCCTGAAATCTTTCCATAGACCTCTTCAGGGGTCTGTGGACCCCTGGTTAAGTACCCCTATTCTAATTATTTCATATCAGTGAGATCATACACTATTTGTACTTTTGTGTCTGGCTTATTTCAGTGAACATGATGTCTTCAAAGTTCATCCATGTTATAGCATGTATAAGAATGTATCAGGTTGCGAATATTCTTGCTGTCCTGATTTTGTGATAATCAGGGTAGGCTAAACATTCGCTATATTAGAAACCATGCATGTGTCCCCAGACCTAGTTTTTCTCCCTAGGTCTGGTTTTAGAATGCTGGTGATAAACTTAAGCCTGATTTATTATATGACCATCCTGTATGGGAAAAGATGGTAACTCTAGGTATCTTTGGTCAACCTTAAGAGATATAGTAGGGGGGCGGATGTGGCTTAAATGGTTGGGTGTCCGTCTCCCATATGGAGGGACCTGGGTTCGATCCCCAGGACCTCCTGGTAAAAATAAAAAAAGAAAAATATAGAAGGCACGTGGGCTATCAGGCCCTGCAAGCGGGTGTGCCCGCCAGGCCCCTTGCGCGGCTGTGCCGCTGGGCCCTGCGAGCCATGAAAGAAGATGATGACATAACAGTAGAGTGACACAGGGGAGAGCCAAGAAGAGACATGCCGAAAAACCGGTAGGATGCCTCTCTCCCACATCAGAGATTCTGAGGATCAAATCCCAGTGAAGACAGGAGGAGAAGGATGAGAAAGAGAGGGCAGGAAACAGGCACAGAGAATTGCCCAGTGAATGGACACAAGAACAGCAAAACCGGGGTGGTGGTGGTGTTAAAATGGATAAAAATAAATACATAAATCCTTAAAAAAAAAAAAAGCAAGTATAGGGGAGTAAGCTACGGACTATAGTTAGTAATATTACTTTGACGATGCTCTTTCATAATTTATTAACAAATGTTTCGCAACAATGCAAAGTATTTGTGGTGGGGTGATGTGTGGGAGCTCTGCATGATATGTGTGTTTTTTTGTAAGTTCACAATGTTTACTGAACACTTAGAGTTTATGTATGTTCATGTATGAATGATACATTTCAATAAATTGTTTAAAAGAGCTGGCAAAAAAAAAAAAAAAAGAATGTATCAGGATGTCATTCATTTTAATGGCTGGGTAATATTCCATTTTATGTATATACCATATTTTTCTTATCCGTTCATCTGTTGATGGACACTTGTGTTGCTTCCACCTTTTAGTCATTGTGAATAATGGCTGCTGTGAATATTAGTATGCAAATATCTGTTCAAGTCTCTGTTTTCATTTCCCTTGAGTATATACCTAGAAGGTGGATTGTTGGGTCATGTGGTAATTCTGTACTTAACTTTCTGAGGAATTGCAAACTATTTTCCACAGCAGCTGTACCATTTTTCATTCCACCTTCAATGAGTGAGTGTTCCTATTTTTCCACATCTTCTCCAACACTTGCTATTTTCTGTTTCATTTTCCAAATCGATTTTACTGATACATATTAATAAATAATACAATTCATCCAAAGAGTACAATCAATGGTATTTGGTATAATCACATAGTTGTACATGCATCACTTCAGTCATTAGTAGTGCATTTTCATTATTTCCATACTACTACTACTAATAAACAAAATACAGACAAACAAGAAACTTCTTCACTCATCAGTCTGTTTCCCAGCTATACATAGCTGCTACTTCTGATTATTCTTGCACAATTATTTATTTATTAAGCAGTTTTATTCAAATATATTCATATACCATACAATCGATCTAAAGTGTATAATCAATGGCTTTTAGTATAGTCACAATGTTGTGCATTTATCATCACAAAAAGTTTTAGAATTATTTCATTGCTCCAAAAAGAAAAACTCTATACCCCTTAGCATGCCTTCCCTAGCCCTACATAACCACTAATCAAAGTTCATCTTTATAAATTGATTTATATTTACATTTCATATAAATGAAATCATACAATATGTTACACAATATATTTGTCTTATAGTAACACAGTCATACAGTATTTGGCCTTTTGTGTCTGGCTCGCTTTGTCAACATAATGTTCTCCAGGTTAAACCATGTTGTCATATGTTTTATGGCTTCATTTCTTCATGGAGCTGCATAATATTCCATCGTGTGAATACACCACAATTTGCTTATCCATTCATTAGTTGATGGACACCTTGATTGTTTCCATCTTTTGGCAATTGTGAATAATACCACTACGAACATCGGTATGCAGATGTCTGTTCGTGTCACTGCTCTCAGTTCTTCTGGGTATATACCTAGTAGTAGTATTGCCAGATCACATGGCAAATTTATATTCAACTTTTAATAGCACGTATTCTGGTGGGTATGAGATGGTATCTCATTGTGGTTTTGATTTGCATTTCCGTAATGGCTAATGATTTTTGAGAATCTTTTCACATGCTGTATGTACTATTATCGTTAGCTAATATATCAAGATACAGTATACATTTAGGGAAATGTGTATATATATATAGTATGTGTATATACATATAGTGTATATAAATAATAAATATAAATTCATACTCCAAATAGTTGTCTTTTTTTTAAAGATTTTTATTTATTCATTTATCCCCCCCTTGCTGCTTGTGCTCGCTGGGTCAGCTAACCACGCCCTGCGGGTGGGCTTGCCTTCACCAGGAGGTCCCGGGAATCGAACCCGGGGCCTCCCATATGGTAAACGGGAGCCCTACTGATTGAGCCACAGCTGCTTCCCTCAATATTGTTTTTACCCTGTAAAGTGACTAATAAAAACTTGTGCAAGGAATTAGAGAAGGGTCAGTTCTTCCTTTTTTTGGTTACCCAGTTCTGTTTATATTATTATTATCTTTAACATACAGTTTCTTTGATGGACTCTTTTTAGGCCACTTAAACATTTTATGACAGTTTATGTAAAACTAGATAATATTCTTAAATCCACTTAACTGGGCATACTATAATATCTTGCGGTATGCTGAAGGAGAATGAATGGGGGGTGGCACCATTATCAACCTCTTTGTGTCGTGGAACTCCCAATCTTCCATTGGAACACTTGGTTCATAAATGGCATATGACCATCTAACATCAGACCATATGAGGGAACTAGTGTCAATCTATATATAAAAATTAGAAAACACTAATTTTTAGAAATAATTTGATTACAAGTTCTAGTTTTTTTCCCTGTACCTCAAAGGATCATCTTGCCTACTTCCTGGAGTGTGGATACCTCACTTTGGAACCCAACTGGTCCAGCAGATAGATGCATTGTGGAAGAATTGAGTTGTTTGCTTTTTCTCAGATCCTCTTCAAATTTCATATATCATTGAAAGCTACCTGAATGCAAAAGCCATTTAATCCTTAGGACAGGCATAACCAGAATAATCCAAACTTCTTATACTGAATATCATGCCCCTCTAAAACTAAGAGTGTGCCCAGGAATCCATACCTATGACTTCCTTCATTCTAAGGCTTTAGTAACTATTTAAATTATTATAGGATGTAGAATGTGGGCATTGGTCAGCCTGTGCCCTAGTTTGCTAGGGCTGCTATGACAGATACCACATACTGGTTGGCTTAAACAACAGGAATTTATTGTCTCATAGTTTTGGAGGCTGGAAGTCCAACTTCAAGATATTGGCTTGCTTGATTTCTCCTGGAGTCTGTTGTGTTTTAGCAAGCTTCATTCACAGGGTGATCTCTCTCTTCTTATGTCTGGGACTCTTCTGGTTTCTATTGACTTCTGGCTTCTACTTCCATGTCTAGTTTCTTTGCTTATAAGGATTATAAGCGATATTGGAGTAAGGCCCATTCTCATTCAGTTCAGCCACACCTTAACTAATGATAACATCTTCAAAGTTTATATTTCTAAATGGGTTCACATTCGCAGGAATGTGATTAAAACTTGAATGTCTTTTGTGGGGAACATGATTCAATCCCCAGTAACTATTAAAAAAAAAAAAAGGAAAAATTTCCATTAAACTTTTTGTTTAAATAAGAGGGCTCTTTGGTAATTTATTATTTTATGATAATGCACTCTTTCAATTGGAAAAGCTATTCAAATAGCAGTAAAATTACTTTCAAATATAAATTTTGGAAATTGTATATTTTTCAGTTCCATTTGTCAGTGGTTGATATAATGAATCTTTATAAATCACTATGTTATATCTTGGATGGTAGGAGGACCTACAGATCTCATGTATATATGGAATTCTTACCTCTCAAAATCACTAAAAAAGTAATCTTTTTGCAGTGTGCAGCTGGCCTGGCTTTAGGCTTTCTCTTTGCTTCTATTAGGCTGTAAGTTATTCCTTAGACAAGGGCTTTTGTCTGGTTAAAGACTCAGTTATCTAGTATCGAAGGTAAGGCTAAAAGAGGTACTTCCCACTGAACTCCCAACCCCCAAATAAACAAGATCACAGATTCACTAATGAGTAAAACTCATGAAACTACCTCTCACTTTAGGAACAAAGGGGAGAAATAAGGAAGGCCCTAGCTCAGAGAGTAAGGATTAAAATTCTTACCCCTCTGAACAGGGTATAGCACATTCTTGAGGAGAGTAGTAGGGGCTTGTCCCTGTAGCCTGCAAGTCCCTATGGAGTACATGGATAAGCATGTCAGATCAGGGCAGGAATAGCAATTCCACCAGTTACATCCAGCAGATGTAACAGCAATAGTACAGAGCTGTTCTGGAGAGGAGGCCAGAGGCTCTTTTAAAGGTATTCTGGATGAGTCATAGCAGTTACCAAGAATGCACAAATAGGGGTCGGATGTAGCTCAACTGGTTGGGCATCCGTCTCCCATATGGAGGGACCCGGGTTCAATCCCCGGGACCTCCCGGTAAAAAAAAAAAAAAAAGAATGCACAAATAATGCACCAGATCTGTCAAGGGACATCACAAAAACAAACAAAATATCTCGAAAGACTTGTGTGATTCCAACAGCATGAGCACCTAAGCTCACATTATTGCAGTATAATAAAAGTGCATCATCTTGCTTACAGCCTAGGACTTACCAGCTTTAGCTAATTTAGAAGTCATTATATTGGGGAGCGGATGTGACTTAAGCACTTGGGCGCCCATCTCCCACCTGGAAGTCCCAACTTCAAGTTCCAGTGCCTCCTAAAGAAGATGAGCATACGCAATGAGCAGACATGAACAGGGAGTGGATATGGCCCAAGCGGTTGGGCACCTACTTCCCACATGGGACGTCCTGGGTTCAGTTCCTGGTGCCTCCTAAAGAAGATGAGCAGACAATGAGCAGAGACAATGAGCAGACACAGCAAGCAGATGACTAGCAGACAGAGGAGGGAGCCATCTCGGGAGAAAAAAAAAAGAAATCATTATGGCAACTGAAGGAAAAAGTCCTTGCAAGGTAGCATTAGCTTGGGGAGTTTAGGCCTCACAAAGTGGATTTTCCTAGGGATCCTTACCAGTACAACAAACAAAGAAAAGGAAAAAGCAGGGCTGGAGAGAGGTGGGCTTTTTTATACTATTTTAACCCAGTTTGTTGGTTTAATTTTTATGTGAGGGGGACAGACTCACCAGGCTGACTAGGATTGGAATCTTCCTAGTCTTTCCCATTTTCTTTCATACACTCTCTGTGCTGCTGTTCTTCCTCCCTCGACCCCTCTTGTAAGTCGTGTAGCCACCCTTTTATTCTGCTGCTTTATTTTCATTATCATTGGCTTGGAATTGCTCATTTTCCTAGTGTGGAAAGGATTCTACAGAAAAGCCCTTGATGGTGCAATTAATTATTTTTGCTCTTAACATTCTCAGACCCTCTCTGTAGTCCTTAAAAAAAAAGTGGTGAAAATACAGATTGTTAAATATATTTTTCAGAATTTGGAAGAGTAGTGAATTTTTTTTTTTTTTACCGGGAGGTCCCGGGGATCGAACCCGGGTCCCTCCACATGGGAGACGGACGCCCAACCAGTTGAGCCACATCTGACCCCAGTAGTGAATTTTTTAATGACTAAAAAACTGATAGTGCTATGATAGACTTAAAATTTTTTTTTGATCCTCAGGTTTAGTTAAATTAATCATACTTTTCAGTTCATTGCATACTACAGAATTTATTAAATTACCTCAGCTGTGATTAAAATTAAAATGTCTTGATACATTACTATGTGAAAATTAGTTCTATCTTGTAAAAATACTACAATATTATAAATATTATAAATAATCTTTTACATGCCTGTAGGGAACTGATGGGGAATTTAGTAACATTTGCATAGTTTTTGCTCAAATAGTAGTAATATTTCCATTTTTTTTTGGTAAGCAATAAATATGTATATACATTTATGGCTATTTTAACTATGGGAGAAGTTTTTAATATCTCTATCAGTTGATCAACAGTCTAAAGGATCTGAATTTAGCAACTTAAGCTATTAAATAAAATTAACCATTGCATATACAAAGTCCTGTTATTGCAAATACTACTACATCAAAGGGTTGTAGCAACTGAGGATTCTTTAAAACACACTCTCTTATGCTCACATGCCTCAACATGATAGTAGTAATGAATATGGTGATCCAGTAGCCAAGGTATTTTTATAATTTTATACTGCAAATTTGTTTAGAACAAAAATGTTTTTTGATACTTTCCACGAATGTGAGTTTTTATGAATACTCAATTATACTATAAAATTATTTGAAATTTATGAATTTTTTCAGAATTCAACTACCATGGGAAAACTTTAATATAAAGTAAAGATTTTATAATGGATTTTAGTCAGTATAAAGCGCACTATTCTAAGCTATGGTAATCCTAACAAATGATGTTGGCTTACCACAGTGTGGCAGTTTGATGTAATTATGAATTCCAAAAATATAATTGAATCATGCTTGTAAACTGATCTGTTAATCTGGGCATGATTAGGTTAGGATTAGGGTGTTGAGCTCCACCCCTTGGTGGGTGGGGAATCGAATATAAAAGGCAAGGCAAAGGACAGTTGAAGCGGTCTTTTGAGAAGCAGTTTTGATGTTGGAAAGAAGGCCCCAGGAGAAGAGAAGCAAGCCATTTGCCTGATTGTCTACAGCTGACCTTGTGGAGGAAACAGGAGCTAAGCCCGGAGAGAAACGCAGCCCCTGGAAGAGAGGAACCCCAGAAGTCTAAACCCTGGCAAACGCCAGCAGCTGTCTTGCTCTAACACGTGGCAATGGACTGTGGTGAGAGAAGAAACTTAATGCTTTATGGCCTGGTATCTGTGAACTTCTACCCCAAATAAATACCCTTTATAAAGACCAACCCATTTTTGGTATTTTACATTAGCACCCCTTTGGCTGACTAATACACACAGCAAAGTTATATGGTAGAGTACTATATGTGTATATATATATATATATATATAT